>CAWVQI010000146.1:0-192601 GCA_963932335.1 Andrena marginata | reverse complement strand
TTTTCGTTCATAAAAATTAAAATTTGTAAGAAAATCCAAAAAAATCGAAGATAGCTTAAATTAAATTTGATATAATTTAGTTCATAAAAATTAAAATTTGTAAAAAAATTCAAAAAAATCGATGATAATTTCAATTAAATTTGCTAAAATTTCGTTCATAAAAATTAAAATTTGTAAGAAAATCCAAAAAAATCGAAGATAGCTTGAATTAAATTTGCTAAAATTTAGTTCATAAAACTTAACAATTTTAAGAAAATCCAAAAAAATCGAAGATCGTTTCAATTAAATTTGCTAAAACTTCGTTCATAAAAATAAAAATTTGTAAAAAAATCCAAAAAAATCTAAGATAGTTTCAATTATATTTGCTAAAATTTCGTTCATAAAAATTAAAATTGGTAAGAAAATCCAAAAAAATCGAAGATAGCTTAATTAAATTTGCTATAATTTAGTTCATAAAAATTAAAATTTGTAAAAAAATTGGAAAAAATCGAAGATAGTCTCAATTAAATTTGCTAAAATTTCGTTCATAAAAATTAAAATTTGTAAGAAAATCCAAAAAAATCGAAGATAGTTTGAATTAAATTTTCTAAAATTTCGTTCATAAAAATAAAAATTTGTAAAAAATCCAAAAAAATCTAAGATAGTTTCAATTATATTTGCTAAAATTTCGTTCATAAAAATTAAAATTTGTAAGAAAATCCAAAAAAATCGAAGATAGCTTGAATTAAATTTGCTAAAATTTAGTTCATAAAACTTAACAATTTTAAGAAAATCCAAAAAAATCGAAGATCGTTTCAATTAAATTTGCTAAAATTTTGTTCATAAAAATTAAAATTTGTAAGAAAATCCAAAAAAATCGAAGATAGCATGAATTAAATTTGCTAAAATTTAGTTCATAAAACTTAACAATTTTAAGAAAATCCAAAAAAATCGAAGATCGTTTCAATTAAATTTGCTAAAATTTCGTTCCTAAAAATAAAAATTTGTAAAAAAATCCAAAAAAAATAGAATATAGTTTCAATTAAATTTGCTAAAATTGCGTTCATAAAAATAAAATTTGTAAAAAAATCCAAAAAAATCAAAGATAGTTTCAATTAAATTTGCTAAAATATCGTTCATAAAACTTAAAAATTTTAAGAAAATCCAAAAAAATCGAAGATAGTTTCAATTAAATTTGCTAAAATCTCGTTCATAAAAATAAAAATTTGTAAAAAAAAAAAAAATCGAAGATAGTTTCAATTAAATTTGCTAAAATTTCGTTCATAAAAATTAAAATTTGTAAGAAAATCCAAAAAAATCGAAGATACCTTGAATTAAATTTGCTAAAATTTAGTTCATAAAACTTAACAATTTTAAGAAAATCCAAAAAAATCGAAGATCGTTTCAATTAAATTTGCTAAAATTTCGTTCATAAAAATAAAAATTTGTAAAAAAATCCAAAAAAATCTAAGATAGTTTCAATTAAATTTGCTAAAATTTCTTTCATAAAAATTAAAATTTGTAAAAAAATCCAAAATAATCGAAGATAGTTTCAATTAAATTTGATAAAATTTCGTTCATAAAAATAAAAATTTGTAAAAAAATCCAAAAAAATCGAAGATAGTTTCAATTAAATTTGCTAAAATTTCGTTCATAAAATTAAAATTTGTAAGAAAATCAAAAAAAATCGAAGATAGTTTGAATTAAATTTTCTAAAATTTCGTTCATAAAAATAAAAATTTGTAAAAAAAATCCAAAAAAATCTAAGATAGTTTCAATTATATTTGCTAAAATTTCGTTCATAAAAATTAAAATTTGTAAGAAAATCCAAAAAAATCGAAGATTGCTTGAATTAAATTTGCTGAAATTTAGTTCATAAAACTTAACAATTTTAAGAAAATCCAAAAAAATCGAAGATCGTTTCAATTAAATTTGCTAAAATTTCGTTCATAAAAATTAAAATTTGTAAGAAAATCCAAAAAAATCGAAGATAGCTTGAATTAAATTTGCTAAAATTTAGTTCATAAAACTTAACAATTTTAAGAAAATCCAAAAAAATCGAAGACCGTTTCAATTAAATTTGCTAAAATTTCGTTCATAAAAATAAAAATTTGTAAAAAAATCGAAGATAGTTTGAATTAAATTTGCTAAAATCTCGTTCATAAAAATAAAAATTTGTAAGAAAATCCAAAAAATCGAAGATAGCTTAAATTAAATTTGATATAATTTAGTTCATAAAAATTAAAATTTGTAAAAAAATTCAAAAAAATCGAAGATAGTTTCAATAAAATTTGCTAAAATTTCGTTCATAAAAATTAAAATTTTAAAAAAATCCAAAAAAATCGAATATAGTCTCAATTAAATTTGCTAAAATTTCGTTCATAAAAATAAAAATTTGTAAAAAAATCCAAAAAATCTAAGATAGTTTCAATTAAATTTGCTAAAACTTCGTTCATAAAAATTAAAATTTGTAAGAAAATCCAAAAAAATCGCTGACAGGTTCAATTAAATTTGCTAAAATTTAGTTCATTAAACTTATAAATTTAAAGAAAATCCAAAAATATCGAAGATAGTTTCAATTAAATTTGCTAAAATTTCGTTAATGAAAATTAAAATTTGTAAAAAAATCCAAAAAAATCGAAGATAGTTTCAATTAAATTTGCTAAAATTTCGTTCATAAAAATTAAAATTTGTAAAAAAATCCAAAAAATCGAAGATAGTTTCAATTAAATTTGCTAAAATTTCGTTCATAAAAATTAAAATTTGTAAAAAAATCAAAAAAAATAGAATATAGTTTCAATTAAGTTTGCTAAAATTTAGTTCATAAAAATTAACATTTGTAAAAAAATCCAAAAAAATCGAAGATAGTTTCAATTAAATTTGCTTAAATTTCGTTCATAAAAATTAAAATTTTAAAAAAATCCAAAAAAATCGAATATAGTCTCAATTAAATTTGCTAAAATTTTGTTCATAAAAATTAAAATTTCAAAAAAAATCCAAAAAAATCGAAGATAGTTTCAATTAAATTTTCTAAAATTTCGTTCATAAAAATTAAAATTTGTAAGAAAATCCAAAAAAATCGAAGATAGCTTAAATTAAATTTGCTAAAATTTAGTTCATAAAAATTAACATTTGTAAAAAAATCCAAAAAAATCGAAGATAGTTTCAATTAAATTTGCTAAAATTTCGTTCATAAAAATTAAAATTTGTAAAAAAATCAAAAAAAAAAAATAGAATATAGTTTCAATTAAATTTGCTAAAATTAAGTTCATAAAACTTAAAAATTTTAACAAAATCCAAAAAAATCGAAGATAGTTTCAATTAAATTTGCTAAAATTTCGTTCATAAAAATTAAATTTGTAAGAAAATCCAAAAAAATCGAAGATAGCTTGAATTAAATTTGCTAAAATTTAGTTCATAAAACTTAACAATTTTAAGAAAATCCAAAAAAATCGAAGATAGTTTCAATTAAAGTTGCTAAAATTTCGTTCATAAAAATTAAAATTTGTAAGAAAATCCAAAAAAATCGAAGATAGCTTGAATTAAATTTGCTAAAATTTAGTTCATAAAACTTAACAATTTTAAGAAAATCCAAAAAAATCGAAGATCGTTTCAATTAAATTTGCTAAAATTTCGTTCATAAAAATTAAAATTTGTAAGAAAATCCAAAAAAATCGAAGATAGTTTCAATTATATTTGCTAAAATTTCGTTCATAAAAATTAAAATTTGTAAGAAAATCCAAAAAAATCGAAGATAGCTTAAATTAAATTTGATATAATTTAGTTCATAAAAATTAAAATTTGTAAAAAAATTCAAAAAAATCGATGATAATTTCAATTAAATTTGCTAAAATTTCGTTCATAAAAATTAAAATTTGTAAGAAAATCCAAAAAAATCGAAGATAGCTTGAATTAAATTTGCTAAAATTTAGTTCATAAAACTTAACAATTTTAAGAAAATCCAAAAAAATCGAAGATCGTTTCAATTAAATTTGCTAAAACTTCGTTCATAAAAATAAAAATTTGTAAAAAAATCCAAAAAAATCTAAGATAGTTTCAATTATATTTGCTAAAATTTCGTTCATAAAAATTAAAATTGGTAAGAAAATCCAAAAAAATCGAAGATAGCTTAAATTAAATTTGCTATAATTTAGTTCATAAAAATTAAAATTTGTAAAAAAATTGGAAAAAATCGAAGATAGTCTCAATTAAATTTGCTAAAATTTCGTTCATAAAAATTAAAATTTGTAAGAAAATCCAAAAAAATCGAAGATAGTTTGAATTAAATTTTCTAAAATTTCGTTCATAAAAATAAAAATTTGTAAAAAATCCAAAAAAATCTAAGATAGTTTCAATTATATTTGCTAAAATTTCGTTCATAAAAATTAAAATTTGTAAGAAAATCCAAAAAAATCGAAGATAGCTTGAATTAAATTTGCTAAAATTTAGTTCATAAAACTTAACAATTTTAAGAAAATCCAAAAAAATCGAAGATCGTTTCAATTAAATTTGCTAAAATTTTGTTCATAAAAATTAAAATTTGTAAGAAAATCCAAAAAAATCGAAGATAGCATGAATTAAATTTGCTAAAATTTAGTTCATAAAACTTAACAATTTTAAGAAAATCCAAAAAAATCGAAGATCGTTTCAATTAAATTTGCTAAAATTTCGTTCCTAAAAATAAAAATTTGTAAAAAAATCCAAAAAAAATAGAATATAGTTTCAATTAAATTTGCTAAAATTGCGTTCATAAAAATAAAATTTGTAAAAAAATCCAAAAAAATCAAAGATAGTTTCAATTAAATTTGCTAAAATATCGTTCATAAAACTTAAAAATTTTAAGAAAATCCAAAAAAATCGAAGATAGTTTCAATTAAATTTGCTAAAATCTCGTTCATAAAAATAAAAATTTGTAAAAAAAAAAAAAATCGAAGATAGTTTCAATTAAATTTGCTAAAATTTCGTTCATAAAAATTAAAATTTGTAAGAAAATCCAAAAAAATCGAAGATACCTTGAATTAAATTTGCTAAAATTTAGTTCATAAAACTTAACAATTTTAAGAAAATCCAAAAAAATCGAAGATCGTTTCAATTAAATTTGCTAAAATTTCGTTCATAAAAATAAAAATTTGTAAAAAAATCCAAAAAAATCTAAGATAGTTTCAATTAAATTTGCTAAAATTTCTTTCATAAAAATTAAAATTTGTAAAAAAATCCAAAATAATCGAAGATAGTTTCAATTAAATTTGATAAAATTTCGTTCATAAAAATAAAAATTTGTAAAAAAATCCAAAAAATCGAAGATAGTTTCAATTAAATTTGCTAAAATTTCGTTCATAAAAATTAAAATTTGTAAGAAAATCAAAAAAAATCGAAGATAGTTTGAATTAAATTTTCTAAAATTTCGTTCATAAAAATAAAAATTTGTAAAAAAATCCAAAAAAATCTAAGATAGTTTCAATTATATTTGCTAAAATTTCGTTCATAAAAATTAAAATTTGTAAGAAAATCCAAAAAAATCGAAGATTGCTTGAATTAAATTTGCTGAAATTTAGTTCATAAAACTTAACAATTTTAAGAAAATCCAAAAAAATCGAAGATCGTTTCAATTAAATTTGCTAAAATTTCGTTCATAAAAATTAAAATTTGTAAGAAAATCCAAAAAAATCGAAGATAGCTTGAATTAAATTTGCTAAAATTTAGTTCATAAAACTTAACAATTTTAAGAAAATCCAAAAAAATCGAAGACCGTTTCAATTAAATTTGCTAAAATTTCGTTCATAAAAATAAAAATTTGTAAAAAAATCGAAGATAGTTTGAATTAAATTTGCTAAAATCTCGTTCATAAAAATAAAAATTTGTAAGAAAATCCAAAAAATCGAAGATAGCTTAAATTAAATTTGATATAATTTAGTTCATAAAAATTAAAATTTGTAAAAAAATTCAAAAAAATCGAAGATAGTTTCAATAAAATTTGCTAAAATTTCGTTCATAAAAATTAAAATTTTAAAAAAAATCCAAAAAAATCGAATATAGTCTCAATTAAATTTGCTAAAATTTCGTTCATAAAAATAAAAATTTGTAAAAAAATCCAAAAAATCTAAGATAGTTTCAATTAAATTTGCTAAAACTTCGTTCATAAAAATTAAAATTTGTAAGAAAATCCAAAAAAATCGCTGACAGGTTCAATTAAATTTGCTAAAATTTAGTTCATTAAACTTATAAATTTAAAGAAAATCCAAAAATATCGAAGATAGTTTCAATTAAATTTGCTAAAATTTCGTTAATGAAAATTAAAATTTGTAAAAAAATCCAAAAAAATCGAAGATAGTTTCAATTAAATTTGCTAAAATTTCGTTCATAAAAATTAAAATTTGTAAAAAAATCCAAAAAATCGAAGATAGTTTCAATTAAATTTGCTAAAATTTCGTTCATAAAAATTAAAATTTGTAAAAAAATCAAAAAAAAATAGAATATAGTTTCAATTAAGTTTGCTAAAATTTAGTTCATAAAAATTAACATTTGTAAAAAAATCCAAAAAATCGAAGATAGTTTCAATTAAATTTGCTTAAATTTCGTTCATAAAAATTAAAATTTTAAAAAAATCCAAAAAAATCGAATATAGTCTCAATTAAATTTGCTAAAATTTTGTTCATAAAAATTAAAATTTCAAAAAAAATCCAAAAAAATCGAAGATAGTTTCAATTAAATTTTCTAAAATTTCGTTCATAAAAATTAAAATTTGTAAGAAAATCCAAAAAAATCGAAGATAGCTTAAATTAAATTTGCTAAAATTTAGTTCATAAAAATTAACATTTGTAAAAAAATCCAAAAAAATCGAAGATAGTTTCAATTAAATTTGCTAAAATTTCGTTCATAAAAATTAAAATTTGTAAAAAAATCAAAAAAAAAAAATAGAATATAGTTTCAATTAAATTTGCTAAAATTAAGTTCATAAAACTTAAAAATTTTAACAAAATCCAAAAAAATCGAAGATAGTTTCAATTAAATTTGCTAAAATTTCGTTCATAAAAATTAAAATTTGTAAGAAAATCCAAAAAAATCGAAGATAGCTTGAATTAAATTTGCTAAAATTTAGTTCATAAAACTTAACAATTTTAAGAAAATCCAAAAAAATCGAAGATCGTTTCAATTAAATTTGCTAAAATTTTGTTCATAAAAATTAAAATTTGTAAGAAAATCCAAAAAAATCGAAGATAGCATGAATTAAATTTGCTAAAATTTAGTTCATAAAACTTAACAATTTTAAGAAAATCCAAAAAAATCGAAGATCGTTTCAATTAAATTTGCTAAAATTTCGTTCCTAAAAATAAAAATTTGTAAAAAAATCCAAAAAAAATAGAATATAGTTTCAATTAAATTTGCTAAAATTGCGTTCATAAAAATAAAATTTGTAAAAAAATCCAAAAAAATCAAAGATAGTTTCAATTTAATTTGCTAAAATATCGTTCATAAAACTTAAAAATTTTAAGAAAATCCAAAAAAATCGAAGATAGTTTCAATTAAATTTGCTAAAATCTCGTTCATAAAAATAAAAATTTGTAAAAAAAAAAAAAATCGAAGATAGTTTCAATTAAATTTGCTAAAATTTCGTTCATAAAAATTAAAATTTGTAAGAAAATCCAAAAAAATCGAAGATACCTTGAATTAAATTTGCTAAAATTTAGTTCATAAAACTTAACAATTTTAAGAAAATCCAAAAAATCGAAGATCGTTTCAATTAAATTTGCTAAAATTTCGTTCATAAAAATAAAAATTTGTAAAAAAATCCAAAAAAATCGAAGATAGTTTGAATTAAATTTGCTAAAATCTCGTTCATAAATATAAAAATTTGTAAAAAAATAAAAAAAAAATCGAAGATAGTTTCAATTAAATTTGCTAAACTTTCGTTCATAAAAATAAAAATTTGTAAAAAAATCGAAGATAGTTTCAATTAAATTTGCTAAAATTTCTTTCATAAAAATTAAAATTTGTAAAAAAATCCAAAATAATCGAAGATAGTTTCAATTAAATTTGATAAAATTTCGTTCATAAAAATAAAAATTTGTAAAAAAATCTAAAAAAATCGAAGATAGTTTCAATTAAATTTGCTAAAATTTCGTTCATAAAAATTAAAATTTGTAAGAAAATCCAAAAAAATCGAAGATAGCTTGAATTAAATTTGCTAAAATTTAGTTCATAAAACTTAACAATTTTAAGAAAATCCAAAAAAATCGAAGATCGTTTCAATTAAATTTGCTAAAATTTCGTTCATAAAAATAAAAATTTGTAAAAAAATCCAAAAAAATCTAAGATAGTTTCAATTAAATTTGCTAAAATTTCTTTCATAAAAATTAAAATTTGTAAAAAAATCCAAAATAATCGAAGATAGTTTCAATTAAATTTGATAAAATTTCGTTCATAAAAATAAAAATTTGTAAAAAAATCCAAAAAAATCGAAGATAGTTTCAATTAAATTTGCTAAAATTTCGTTCATAAAAATTAAAATTTGTAAGAAAATAAAAAAAAATCGAAGATAGTTTGAATTAAATTTTCTAAAATTTCGTTCATAAAAATAAAAATTTGTAAAAAAATCCAAAAAAATCTAAGATAGTTTCAATTATATTTGCTAAAATTTCGTTCATAAAAATTAAAATTTGTAAGAAAATCCAAAAAAATCGAAGATTGCTTGAATTAAATTTGCTGAAATTTAGTTCATAAAACTTAACAATTTTAAGAAAATCCAAAAAAATCGAAGATCGTTTCAATTAAATTTGCTAAAATTTCGTTCATAAAAATTAAAATTTGTAAGAAAATCCAAAAAAATCGAAGATAGCTTGAATTAAATTTGCTAAAATTTAGTTCATAAAACTTAACAATTTTAAGAAAATCCAAAAAAATCGAAGACCGTTTCAATTAAATTTGCTAAAATTTCGTTCATAAAAATAAAAATTTGTAAAAAAATCGAAGATAGTTTGAATTAAATTTGCTAAAATCTCGTTCATAAAAATAAAAATTTGTAAGAAAATCCAAAAAATCGAAGATAGCTTAAATTAAATTTGATATAATTTAGTTCATAAAAATTAAAATTTGTAAAAAAATTCAAAAAAATCGAAGATAGTTTCAATAAAATTTGCTAAAATTTCGTTCATAAAAATTAAAATTTTAAAAAAATCCAAAAAAATCGAATATAGTCTCAATTAAATTTGCTAAAATTTCGTTCATAAAAATAAAAATTTGTAAAAAAAATCCAAAAAATCTAAGATAGTTTCAATTAAATTTGCTAAAACTTCGTTCATAAAAATTAAAATTTGTAAGAAAATCCAAAAAAATCGCTGACAGGTTCAATTAAATTTGCTAAAATTTAGTTCATTAAACTTATAAATTTAAAGAAAATCCAAAAATATCGAAGATAGTTTCAATTAAATTTGCTAAAATTTCGTTAATGAAAATTAAAATTTGTAAAAAAATCCAAAAAAAATCGAAGATAGTTTCAATTAAATTTGCTAAAATTTCGTTCATAAAAATTAAAATTTGTAAAAAAATCCAAAAAATCGAAGATAGTTTCAATTAAATTTGCTAAAATTTCGTTCATAAAAATTAAAATTTGTAAAAAAATCCAAAAAAAATAGAATATAGTTTCAATTAAGTTTGCTAAAATTTAGTTCATAAAAATTAACATTTGTAAAAAAATCCAAAAAAATCGAAGATAGTTTCAATTAAATTTGCTTAAATTTCGTTCATAAAAATTAAAATTTTAAAAAAATCCAAAAAAATCGAATATAGTCTCAATTAAATTTGCTAAAATTTTGTTCATAAAAATTAAAATTTCAAAAAAAATCCAAAAAAATCGAAGATAGTTTCAATTAAATTTTCTAAAATTTCGTTCATAAAAATTAAAATTTGTAAGAAAATCCAAAAAAATCGAAGATAGCTTAAATTAAATTTGCTAAAATTTAGTTCATAAAAATTAACATTTGTAAAAAAATCCAAAAAAATCGAAGATAGTTTCAATTAAATTTGCTAAAATTTCGTTCATAAAAATTAAAATTTGTAAAAAAATCAAAAAAAAAAATAGAATATAGTTTCAATTAAATTTGCTAAAATTAAGTTCATAAAACTTAAAAATTTTAACAAAATCCAAAAAAATCGAAGATAGTTTCAATTAAATTTGCTAAAATTTCGTTCATAAAAATTAAAATTTGTAAGAAAATCCAAAAAAATCGAAGATAGCTTGAATTAAATTTGCTAAAATTTAGTTCATAAAACTTAACAATTTTAAGAAAATCCAAAAAAAATCGAAGATCGTTTCAATTAAATTTGCTAAAATTTCGTTCATAAAAATAAAAATTTGTAAAAAAATCCAAAAAAATCTAAGATAGTTTCAATTAAATTTGCTAAAATTTCTTTCATAAAAATTAAAATTTGTAAAAAAATCCAAAATAATCGAAGATAGTTTCAATTAAATTTGATAAAATTTCGTTCATAAAAATAAAAATTTGTAAAAAAATCCAAAAAAATCGAAGATAGTTTCAATTAAATTTGCTAAAATTTCGTTCATAAAAATAAAAATTTGTAAAAAAATCCAAAAAAATCGAAGATAGTTTGAATTAAATTTGCTAAAATCTCGTTCATAAAAATTAAAATTTGTAAGAAAATCCAAAAAAATCGAAGATAGCTTGAATTAAATTTGCTAAAATTTAGTTCATAAAACTTAACAATTTTAAGAAAATCCAAAAAAATCGAAGATCGTTTCAATTAAATTTGCTAAAATTTCGTTCATAAAAATTAAAATTTGTAAAAAAATCCAAAAAATCAAAGATAGTTTCAATTAAATTTTCTAAAATTTCGTTCATAAAAATAAAAATTTGTAAAAAATCCAAAAAAATCTAAGATAGTTTCAATTAAATTTGCTAAAATTTCTTTCATAAAAATTAAAATTTGTAAAAAAATCCAAAATAATCGAAGATAGTTTCAATTAAATTTGATAAAATTTCGTTCATAAAAATAAAAATTTGTAAAAAAATCCAAAAAAATCGAAGATAGTTTGAATTAAATTTTCTAAAATTTCGTTCATAAAAATAAAAATTTGTAAAAAAATCCAAAAAATCTAAGATAGTTTCAATTATATTTGCTAAAATTTCGTTCATAAAACTTAACAATTTTAAGAAAATCCAAAAAAATCGAAGACCGTTTCAATTAAATTTGCTAAAATTTCGTTCATAAAAATAAAAATTTGTAAAAAAATCGAAGATAGTTTCAATTAAATTTGCTAAAATTTCTTTCATAAAAATTAAAATTTGTAAAAAAATCCAAAAAATCAAAGATAGTTTCAATTAAATTTTCTAAAATTTCGTTCATAAAAATAAAAATTTGTAAAAAATCCAAAAAAATCTAAGATAGTTTCAATTATATTTGCTAAAATTTCGTTCATAAAAATTAAAATTTGTAAGAAAATCCAAAAAAATCGAAGATAGCTTGAATTAAATTTGCTAAAATTTAGTTCATAAAACTTAACAATTTTAAGAAAATCCAAAAAAATCGAAGATCGTTTCAATTAAATTTGCTAAAATTTCGTTCATAAAAATTAAAATTTGTAAGAAAATCCAAAAAAATCGAAGATAGCATGAATTAAATTTGCTAAAATTTAGTTCATAAAACTTAACAATTTTAAGAAAATCCAAAAAAATCGAAGATCGTTTCAATTAAATTTGCTAAAATTTCGTTCATAAAAATAAAAATTTGTAAAAAAATCCAAAAAAATCGAAGATAGTTTGAATTAAATTTGCTAAAATCTCGTTCATAAATATAAAAATTTGTAAAAAAATAAAAAAAAAATCGAAGATAGTTTCAATTAAATTTGCTAAACTTTCGTTCATAAAAATAAAAATTTGTAAAAAAATCGAAGATAGTTTCAATTAAATTTGCTAAAATTTCTTTCATAAAAATTAAAATTTGTAAAAAAATCCAAAATAATCGAAGATAGTTTCAATTAAATTTGATAAAATTTCGTTCATAAAAATAAAAATTTGTAAAAAAATCTAAAAAAATCGAAGATAGTTTCAATTAAATTTGCTAAAATTTCGTTCATAAAAATTAAAATTTGTAAGAAAATCCAAAAAAATCGAAGATAGCTTAAATTAAATTTGCTATAATTTAGTTCATAAAAATTAAAATTTGTAAAAAAATCCAAAAAAATCGATGATAGTTTCAATTAAATTTGCTAAAATTTCGTTCATAAAAATTAAAATTTGTAAGAAAATCCAAAAAAAATCGAAGATAGCTTGAATTAAATTTGCTAAAATTTAGTTCATAAAACTTAACAATTTTAAGAAAATCCAAAAAAATCGAAGATAGTTTCAATTAAAGTTGCTAAAATTTCGTTCATAAAAATTAAAATTTGTAAGAAAATCCAAAAAAATCGAAGATAGCTTGAATTAAATTTGCTAAAATTTAGTTCATAAAACTTAACAATTTTAAGAAAATCCAAAAAAATCGAAGATCGTTTCAATTAAATTTGCTAAAATTTCGTTCATAAAAATTAAAATTTGTAAGAAAATCCAAAAAAATCGAAGATAGTTTCAATTATATTTGCTAAAATTTCGTTCATAAAAATTAAAATTTGTAAGAAAATCCAAAAAAATCGAAGATAGCTTGAATTAAATTTGCTAAAATGTAGTTCATAAAACTTAACAATTTTAAGAAAATCCAAAAAAATCGAAGATCGTTTCAATTAAATTTGCTAAAATTTCGTTCATAAAAATAAAAATTTGTAAAATAATCCAAAAAAATCTAAGATAATTTCAATTATATTTGCTAAAATTTCGTTCATAAAAATTAAAATTGGTAAGAAAATCCAAAAAAATCGAAGATAGCTTAAATTAAATTTGCTATAATTTAGTTCATAAAAATTAAAATTTGTAAAAAAATCCAAAAAAATCGATGATAGTTTCAATTAAATTTGCTAAAATTTCGTTCATAAAAATTAAAATTTGTAAGAAAATCCAAAAAAATCGAAGATAGCTTGAATTAAATTTGCTAAAATTTAGTTCATAAAACTTAACAATTTTAAGAAAATCCAAAAAAATCGAAGATCGTTTCAATTAAATTTGCTAAAATTTCGTTCATAAAAATAAAAATTTGTAAAAAAATCCAAAAAATCGAAGATAGTTTGAATTAAATTTGCTAAAATCTCGTTCATAAAAATAAAAATTTGTAAGAAAATCCAAAAAATCGAAGATAGCTTAAATTAAATTTGATATAATTTAGTTCATAAAAATTAAAATTTGTAAAAAAATTCAAAAAAATCGATGATAATTTCAATTAAATTTGCTAAAATTTCGTTCATAAAAATTAAAATTTGTAAGAAAATCCAAAAAAATCGAAGATAGCTTGAATTAAATTTGCTAAAATTTAGTTCATAAAACTTAACAATTTTAAGAAAATCCAAAAAAATCGAAGATCGTTTCAATTAAATTTGCTAAAACTTCGTTCATAAAATAAAAATTTGTAAAAAAATCCAAAAAAATCTAAGATAGTTTCAATTAAATTTGCTAAAATTTCGTTCATAAAAATTAAAATTTGTAAGAAAATCCAAAAAATCGAAGATAGTTTGAATTAAATTTTCTAAAATTTCGTTCATAAAAATAAAAATTTGTAAAAAATCCAAAAAATCTAAGATAGTTTCAATTATATTTGCTAAAATTTCGTTCATAAAAATTAAAATTTGTAAGAAAATCCAAAAAAATCGAAGATAGCTTGAATTAAATTTGCTAAAATTTAGTTCATAAAACTTAACAATTTTAAGAAAATCCAAAAAAATCGAAGATCGTTTCAATTAAATTTGCTAAAATTTTGTTCATAAAAATTAAAATTTGTAAGAAAATCCAAAAAAATCGAAGATAGCATGAATTAAATTTGCTAAAATTTAGTTCATAAAACTTAACAATTTTAAGAAAATCCAAAAAAATCGAAGATCGTTTCAATTAAATTTGCTAAAATTTCGTTCCTAAAAATAAAAATTTGTAAAAAAATCCAAAAAAAATAGAATATAGTTTCAATTAAATTTGCTAAAATTGCGTTCATAAAAATAAAATTTGTAAAAAAATCCAAAAAAATCAAAGATAGTTTCAATTAAATTTGCTAAAATATCGTTCATAAAACTTAAAAATTTTAAGAAAATCCAAAAAAATCGAAGATAGTTTCAATTAAATTTGCTAAAATCTCGTTCATAAAAATAAAAATTTGTAAAAAAAAAAAAAATCGAAGATAGTTTCAATTAAATTTGCTAAAATTTCGTTCATAAAAATTAAAATTTGTAAGAAAATCCAAAAAAATCGAAGATACCTTGAATTAAATTTGCTAAAATTTAGTTCATAAAACTTAACAATTTTAAGAAAATCCAAAAAAATCGAAGATCGTTTCAATTAAATTTGCTAAAATTTCGTTCATAAAAATAAAAATTTGTAAAAAAATCCAAAAAAATCGAAGATAGTTTGAATTAAATTTGCTAAAATCTCGTTCATAAATATAAAAATTTGTAAAAAAATAAAAAAAAAATCGAAGATAGTTTCAATTAAATTTGCTAAACTTTCGTTCATAAAAATAAAAATTTGTAAAAAAATCGAAGATAGTTTCAATTAAATTTGCTAAAATTTCTTTCATAAAAATTAAAATTTGTAAAAAAATCCAAAATAATCGAAGATAGTTTCAATTAAATTTGATAAAATTTCGTTCATAAAAATAAAAATTTGTAAAAAAATCTAAAAAAATCGAAGATAGTTTCAATTAAATTTGCTAAAATTTCGTTCATAAAAATTAAAATTTGTAAGAAAATCCAAAAAAATCGAAGATAGCTTGAATTAAATTTGCTAAAATTTAGTTCATAAAACTTAACAATTTTAAGAAAATCCAAAAAAATCGAAGATCGTTTCAATTAAATTTGCTAAAATTTCGTTCATAAAAATAAAAATTTGTAAAAAAATCCAAAAAAATCTAAGATAGTTTCAATTAAATTTGCTAAAATTTCTTTCATAAAAATTAAAATTTGTAAAAAAATCCAAAATAATCGAAGATAGTTTCAATTAAATTTGATAAAATTTCGTTCATAAAAATAAAAATTTGTAAAAAAATCCAAAAAAATCGAAGATAGTTTCAATTAAATTTGCTAAAATTTCGTTCATAAAAATTAAAATTTGTAAGAAAATCAAAAAAAATCGAAGATAGTTTGAATTAAATTTTTTTAAAATTTCGTTCATAAAAATAAAAATTTGTAAAAAAATCCAAAAAAATCTAAGATAGTTTCAATTATATTTGCTAAAATTTCGTTCATAAAAATTAAAATTTGTAAGAAAATCCAAAAAAATCGAAGATTGCTTGAATTAAATTTGCTGAAATTTAGTTCATAAAACTTAACAATTTTAAGAAAATCCAAAAAAATCGAAGATCGTTTCAATTAAATTTGCTAAAATTTCGTTCATAAAAATTAAAATTTGTAAGAAAATCCAAAAAAATCGAAGATAGCTTGAATTAAATTTGCTAAAATTTAGTTCATAAAACTTAACAATTTTAAGAAAATCCAAAAAAATCGAAGACCGTTTCAATTAAATTTGCTAAAATTTCGTTCATAAAAATAAAAATTTGTAAAAAAATCGAAGATAGTTTGAATTAAATTTGCTAAAATCTCGTTCATAAAAATAAAAATTTGTAAGAAAATCCAAAAAATCGAAGATAGCTTAAATTAAATTTGATATAATTTAGTTCATAAAAATTAAAATTTGTAAAAAAATTCAAAAAAATCGAAGATAGTTTCAATAAAATTTGCTAAAATTTCGTTCATAAAAATTAAAATTTTAAAAAAATCCAAAAAAATCGAATATAGTCTCAATTAAATTTGCTAAAATTTCGTTCATAAAAATAAAAATTTGTAAAAAAATCCAAAAAATCTAAGATAGTTTCAATTAAATTTGCTAAAACTTCGTTCATAAAAATTAAAATTTGTAAGAAAATCCAAAAAAATCGCTGACAGGTTCAATTAAATTTGCTAAAATTTAGTTCATTAAACTTATAAATTTAAAGAAAATCCAAAAATATCGAAGATAGTTTCAATTAAATTTGCTAAAATTTCGTTAATGAAAATTAAAATTTGTAAAAAAATCCAAAAAAATCGAAAATAGTTTCAATTAAATTTGCTAAAATTTCGTTCATAAAAATTAAAATTTGTAAAAAAATCCAAAAAATCGAAGATAGTTTCAATTAAATTTGCTAAAATTTCGTTCATAAAAATTAAAATTTGTAAAAAAATCCAAAAAAAATAGAATATAGTTTCAATTAAGTTTGCTAAAATTTAGTTCATAAAAATTAACATTTGTAAAAAAATCCAAAAAAATCGAAGATAGTTTCAATTAAATTTGCTAAAATTTCGTTCATAAAAATAAAAATTTGTAAAAAAATCCAAAAAAATCGAAGATAGTTTCAATTAAATTTGCTAAAATTTCGTTCATAAAAATTAAAATTTGTAAGAAAATCCAAAAAGATCGCAGACAGCTTCAATTAAATTTGCTAAAATTTAGTTCATTAAACTTATAAATTTAAAGAAAATCCAAAAATATCGAAGATAGTTTCAATTAAATTTGCTTAAATTTCGTTCATAAAAATTAAAATTTTAAAAAAATCCAAAAAAATCGAATATAGTCTCAATTAAATTTGCTAAAATTTTGTTCATAAAAATTAAAATTTCAAAAAAAATCCAAAAAAATCGAAGATAGTTTCAATTAAATTTTCTAAAATTTCGTTCATAAAAATTAAAATTTGTAAGAAAATCCAAAAAAATCGAAGATAGCTTAAATTAAATTTGCTAAAATTTAGTTCATAAAAATTAACATTTGTAAAAAAATCCAAAAAAATCGAAGATAGTTTCAATTAAATTTGCTAAAATTTCGTTCATAAAAATTAAAATTTGTAAAAAAATCAAAAAAAAAAAATAGAATATAGTTTCAATTAAATTTGCTAAAATTAAGTTCATAAAACTTAAAAATTTTAACAAAATCCAAAAAAATCGAAGATAGTTTCAATTAAATTTGCTAAAATTTCGTTCATAAAAATTAAAATTTGTAAGAAAATCCAAAAAAATCGAAGATAGCTTGAATTAAATTTGCTAAAATTTAGTTCATAAAACTTAACAATTTTAAGAAAATCCAAAAAAATCGAAGATCGTTTCAATTAAATTTGCTAAAATTTCGTTCATAAAAATAAAAATTTGTAAAAAAATCCAAAAAAATCTAAGATAGTTTCAATTAAATTTGCTAAAATTTCTTTCATAAAAATTAAAATTTGTAAAAAAATCCAAAATAATCGAAGATAGTTTCAATTAAATTTGATAAAATTTCGTTCATAAAAATAAAAATTTGTAAAAAAATCCAAAAAAATCGAAGATAGTTTCAATTAAATTTGCTAAAATTTCGTTCATAAAAATTAAAATTTGTAAGAAAATCCAAAAAAATCGAAGATAGTTTGAATTAAATTTTCTAAAATTTCGTTCATAAAAATAAAAATTTGTAAAAAAATCCAAAAAAATCTAAGATAGTTTCAATTATATTTGCTAAAATTTCGTTCATAAAACTTAACAATTTTAAGAAAATCCAAAAAAATCGAAGACCGTTTCAATTAAATTTGCTAAAATTTCGTTCATAAAAATAAAAATTTGTAAAAAAATCGAAGATAGTTTCAATTAAATTTGCTAAAATTTCTTTCATAAAAATTAAAATTTGTAAAAAAATCCAAAAAATCAAAGATAGTTTCAATTAAATTTTCTAAAATTTCGTTCATAAAAATAAAAATTTGTAAAAAATCCAAAAAAATCTAAGATAGTTTCAATTATATTTGCTAAAATTTCGTTCATAAAAATTAAAATTTGTAAGAAAATCCAAAAAAATCGAAGATAGCTTGAATTAAATTTGCTAAAATTTAGTTCATAAAACTTAACAATTTTAAGAAAATCCAAAAAAATCGAAGATCGTTTCAATTAAATTTGCTAAAATTTCGTTCATAAAAATTAAAATTTGTAAGAAAATCCAAAAAAATCGAAGATAGCATGAATTAAATTTGCTAAAATTTAGTTCATAAAACTTAACAATTTTAAGAAAATCCAAAAAAATCGAAGATCGTTTCAATTAAATTTGCTAAAATTTCGTTCATAAAAATAAAAATTTGTAAAAAAATAAAAAAAAAATAGAATATAGTTTCAATTAAATTTGCTAAAATTTCGTTCATAAAAATAAAAATTTGTAAAATAATCCAAAAAAATCTAAGATAGTTTCAATTATATTTGCTAAAATTTCGTTCATAAAAATTAAAATTGGTAAGAAAATCCAAAAAAATCGAAGATAGCTTAAATTAAATTTGCTATAATTTAGTTCATAAAAATTAAAATTTGTAAAAAAATCCAAAAAAATCGATGATAGTTTCAATTAAATTTGCTAAAATTTCGTTCATAAAAATTAAAATCTGTAAGAAAATCCAAAAAAATCGAAGATAGCTTGAATTAAATTTGCTAAAATTTAGTTCATAAAACTTAACAATTTTAAGAAAATCCAAAAAAATCGAAGATAGTTTCAATTAAAGTTGCTAAAATTTCGTTCATAAAAATTAAAATTTGTAAGAAAATCCAAAAAAATCGAAGATAGCTTGAATTAAATTTGCTAAAATTTAGTTCATAAAACTTAACAATTTTAAGAAAATCCAAAAAAATCGAAGATCGTTTCAATTAAATTTGCTAAAATTTCGTTCATAAAAATTAAAATTTGTAAGAAAATCCAAAAAAATCGAAGATAGTTTCAATTATATTTGCTAAAATTTCGTTCATAAAAATTAAAATTTGTAAGAAAATCCAAAAAAATCGAAGATAGCTTGAATTAAATTTGCTAAAATGTAGTTCATAAAACTTAACAATTTTAAGAAAATCCAAAAAAATCGAAGATCGTTTCAATTAAATTTGCTAAAATTTCGTTCATAAAAATAAAAATTTGTAAAATAATCCAAAAAAATCTAAGATAATTTCAATTATATTTGCTAAAATTTCGTTCATAAAAATTAAAATTGGTAAGAAAATCCAAAAAAATCGAAGATAGTTTGAATTAAATTTTCTAAAATTTCGTTCATAAAAATAAAAATTTGTAAAAAATCCAAAAAAATCTAAGATAGTTTCAATTATATTTGCTAAAATTTCGTTCATAAAAATTAAAATTTGTAAGAAAATCCAAAAAAATCGAAGATAGCTTGAATTAAATTTGCTAAAATTTAGTTCATAAAACTTAACAATTTTAAGAAAATCCAAAAAAATCGAAGATCGTTTCAATTAAATTTGCTAAAATTTCGTTCATAAAAATAAAAATTTGTAAAAAAATCCAAAAAAATCGAAGATAGTTTGAATTAAATTTGCTAAAATCTCGTTCATAAAAATAAAAATTTGTAAGAAAATCCAAAAAATCGAAGATAGCTTAAATTAAATTTGATATAATTTAGTTCATAAAAATTAAAATTTGTAAAAAAATTCAAAAAAATCGATGATAATTTCAATTAAATTTGCTAAAATTTCGTTCATAAAAATTAAAATTTGTAAGAAAATCCAAAAAAATCGAAGATAGCTTGAATTAAATTTGCTAAAATTTAGTTCATAAAACTTAACAATTTTAAGAAAATCCAAAAAAATCGAAGATCGTTTCAATTAAATTTGCTAAAACTTCGTTCATAAAAATAAAAATTTGTAAAAAAATCCAAAAAAATCTAAGATAGTTTCAATTATATTTGCTAAAATTTCGTTCATAAAAATTAAAATTGGTAAGAAAATCCAAAAAAATCGAAGATAGCTTAAATTAAATTTGCTATAATTTAGTTCATAAAAATTAAAATTTGTAAAAAAATTGGAAAAAATCGAAGATAGTCTCAATTAAATTTGCTAAAATTTCGTTCATAAAAATTAAAATTTGTAAGAAAATCCAAAAAAATCGAAGATAGTTTGAATTAAATTTTCTAAAATTTCGTTCATAAAAATAAAAATTTGTAAAAAATCCAAAAAAATCTAAGATAGTTTCAATTATATTTGCTAAAATTTCGTTCATAAAAATTAAAATTTGTAAGAAAATCCAAAAAAATCGAAGATAGCTTGAATTAAATTTGCTAAAATTTAGTTCATAAAACTTAACAATTTTAAGAAAATCCAAAAAAATCGAAGATCGTTTCAATTAAATTTGCTAAAATTTCGTTCATAAAAATAAAAATTTGTAAAAAAATCCAAAAAAATCTAAGATAGTTTCAATTAAATTTGCTAAAATTTCTTTCATAAAAATTAAAATTTGTAAAAAAATCCAAAATAATCGAAGATAGTTTCAATTAAATTTGATAAAATTTCGTTCATAAAAATAAAAATTTGTAAAAAAATCCAAAAAAATCGAAGATAGTTTCAATTAAATTTGCTAAAATTTCGTTCATAAAAATTAAAATTTGTAAGAAAATCAAAAAAAATCGAAGATCGTTTCAATTAAATTTGCTAAAATTTCGTTCATAAAAATTAAAATTTGTAAAAAAATCCAAAAAAATCGAAGATAGTTTGAATTAAATTTGCTAAAATCTCGTTCATAAATATAAAAATTTGTAAAAAAATAAAAAAAAAATCGAAGATAGTTTCAATTAAATTTGCTAAACTTTCGTTCATAAAAATAAAAATTTGTAAAAAAATCGAAGATAGTTTCAATTAAATTTGCTAAAATTTCTTTCATAAAAATTAAAATTTGTAAAAAAATCCAAAATAATCGAAGATAGTTTCAATTAAATTTGATAAAATTTCGTTCATAAAAATAAAAATTTGTAAAAAAATCTAAAAAAATCGAAGATAGTTTCAATTAAATTTGCTAAAATTTCGTTCATAAAAATTAAAATTTGTAAGAAAATCCAAAAAAATCGAAGATAGCTTGAATTAAATTTGCTAAAATTTAGTTCATAAAACTTAACAATTTTAAGAAAATCCAAAAAAATCGAAGATCGTTTCAATTAAATTTGCTAAAATTTCGTTCATAAAAATAAAAATTTGTAAAAAAATCCAAAAAAATCTAAGATAGTTTCAATTAAATTTGCTAAAATTTCTTTCATAAAAATTAAAATTTGTAAAAAAATCCAAAATAATCGAAGATAGTTTCAATTAAATTTGATAAAATTTCGTTCATAAAAATAAAAATTTGTAAAAAAATCCAAAAAAATCGAAGATAGTTTCAATTAAATTTGCTAAAATTTCGTTCATAAAAATTAAAATTTGTAAGAAAATCAAAAAAAATCGAAGATAGTTTGAATTAAATTTTCTAAAATTTCGTTCATAAAAATAAAAATTTGTAAAAAAATCCAAAAAAATCTAAGATAGTTTCAATTATATTTGCTAAAATTTCGTTCATAAAAATTAAAATTTGTAAGAAAATCCAAAAAAATCGAAGATTGCTTGAATTAAATTTGCTGAAATTTAGTTCATAAAACTTAACAATTTTAAGAAAATCCAAAAAAATCGAAGATCGTTTCAATTAAATTTGCTAAAATTTCGTTCATAAAAATTAAAATTTGTAAGAAAATCCAAAAAAATCGAAGATAGCTTGAATTAAATTTGCTAAAATTTAGTTCATAAAACTTAACAATTTTAAGAAAATCCAAAAAAATCGAAGATCGTTTCAATTAAATTTGCTAAAATTTCGTTCATAAAAATTAAAATTTGTAAGAAAATCCAAAAAAATCGAAGATAGTTTCAATTAAATTTGCTAAAATAGCGTTCATAAAAATAAAATTTGTAAAAAAATCCAAAAAAATCAAAGATAGTTTCAATTAAATTTGCTAAAATCTCGTTCATAAAAATAAAAATTTGTAAAAAAAAAAAAAAATCGAAGAATAGTTTCAATTAAATTTGCTAAAATTTCGTTCATAAAAATTAAAATTTGTAAGAAAATCCAAAAAAATCGAAAATACCTTGAATTAAATTTGCTCAAATTTAGTTCATAAAACTTAACAATTTTAAGAAAATCCAAAAAAATCGAAGATAGTTTCAATTAAATTTTCTAAAATTTGGTTCATAAAAATAAAAATTTGTAAAAAAATCCAAAAAAATCTAAGATAGTTTCAATTATATTTGCAAAATTTCGTTCATAAAAATTAAAATTTGTAAGAAAATCCAAAAAAATCGAAGATAGCTTGAATTAAATTTGCTAAAATGTAGTTCATAAAACTTAACAATTTTAAGAAAATCCAAAAAAATCGAAGATCGTTTCAATTAAATTTGCTAAAATTTCGTTCATAAAAATAAAAATTTGTAAAATAATCCAAAAAAATCTAAGATAGTTTCAATTATATTTGCTAAAATTTCGTTCATAAAAATTAAAATTGGTAAGAAAATCCAAAAAAATCGAAGATAGCTTAAATTAAATTTGCTATAATTTAGTTCATAAAAATTAAAATTTGTAAAAAAATCCAAAAAAAATCGATGATAGTTTCAATTAAATTTGCTAAAATTTCGTTCATAAAAATTAAAATTTGTAAGAAAATCCAAAAAAATCGAAGATAGCTTGAATTAAATTTGCTAAAATTTAGTTCATAAAACTTAACAATTTTAAGAAAATCCAAAAAAATCGAAGATCGTTTCAATTAAATTTGCTAAAATTTCGTTCATAAAAATAAAAATTTGTAAAAAAATCCAAAAAAATCGAAGATAGTTTGAATTAAATTTGCTAAAATCTCGTTCATAAAAATAAAAATTTGTAAGAAAATCCAAAAAATCGAAGATAGCTTAAATTAAATTTGATATAATTTAGTTCATAAAAATTAAAATTTGTAAAAAAATTCAAAAAAATCGATGATAATTTCAATTAAATTTGCTAAAATTTCGTTCATAAAAATTAAAATTTGTAAGAAAATCTAAAAAAATCGAAGATAGTTTCAATTAAATTTGCTAAAATTTCGTTCATAAAAATTAAAATTTGTAAGAAAATCCAAAAAAATCGAAGATAGCTTGAATTAAATTTGCTAAAATTTAGTTCATAAAACTTAACAATTTTAAGAAAATCCAAAAAAATCGAAGATCGTTTCAATTAAATTTGCTAAAATTTAGTTCATAAAACTTAACAATTTTAAGAAAATCCAAAAAAATCGAAGATCGTTTCAATTAAATTTGCTAAAATTTCGTTCATAAAAATAAAAATTTGTAAAAAAATAAAAAAAAAATAGAATATAGTTTCAATTAAATTTGCTAAAATTGCGTTCATAAAAATAAAATTTGTAAAAAAAACCAAAAAAATCAAAGATAGTTTCAATTAAATTTGCTAAAATATCGTTCATAAAACTTAAAAATTTTGAGAAAATCCAAAAAAATCGAAGATAGTTTCAATTAAATTTGCTAAAATCTCGTTCATAAAAATAAAAATTTGTAAAAAAAAAAAAAATCGAAGATAGTTTCAATTAAATTTGCTAAAATTTCGTTCATAAAAATTAAAATTTGTAAGAAAATCCAAAAAAATCGAAGATACCTTGAATTAAATTTGCTCAAATTTAGTTCATAAAACTTAACAATTTTAAGAAAATCCAAAAAAATCGAAGATAGTTTCAATTAAATTTGCTAAAATTTCGTTCATAAAAATTAAAATTTGTAAGAAAATCCAAAAAAATCGAAGATAGTTTGAATTAAATTTTCTAAAATTTCGTTCATAAAAATAAAAATTTGTAAAAAAATCCAAAAAAATCTAAGATAGTTTCAATTATATTTGCTAAAATTTCGTTCATAAAATTAAAATTTGTAAGAAAATCCAAAAAATCGAAGATAGCTTAAATTAAATTTGATATAATTTAGTTCATAAAAATTAAAATTTGTAAAAAAATTCAAAAAAATCGATGATAATTTCAATTAAATTTGCTAAAATTTCGTTCATAAAAATTAAAATTTGTAAGAAAATCCAAAAAAATCGAAGATAGCTTGAATTAAATTTGCTAAAATTTAGTTCATAAAACTTAACAATTTTAAGAAAATCCAAAAAAATCGAAGATCGTTTCAATTAAATTTGCTAAAATTTCGTTCATAAAAATAAAAATTTGTAAAAAAATCTAAGATAGTTTCAATTATATTTGCTAAAATTTCGTTCATAAAAATTAAAATTGGTAAGAAAATCCAAAAAAATCGAAGATAGCTTAAATTAAATTTGCTATAATTTAGTTCATAAAAATTAAAATTTGTAAAAAAATTGGAAAAAACCGAAGATAGTCTCAATTAAATTTGCTAAAATTTCGTTCATAAAAATTAAAATTTGTAAGAAAATCCAAAAAAATCGTAGATAGTTTGAATTAAATTTTCTAAAATTTCGTTCATAAAAATAAAAATTTGTAAAAAATCCAAAAAAATCTAAGATAGTTTCAATTATATTTGCTAAAATTTCGTTCATAAAAATTAAAATTTGTAAGAAAATCCAAAAAAATCGAAGATAGCTTGAATTAAATTTGCTAAAATTTAGTTCATAAAACTTAACAATTTTAAGAAAATCCAAAAAAATCGAAGATCGTTTCAATTAAATATGCTAAAATTTCGTTCATAAAAATTAAAATTTGTAAGAAAATCCAAAAAAATCGAAGATAGTTTGAATTAAATTTTCTAAAATTTCGTTCATAAAAATAAAAATTTGTAAAAAAATCTAAAAAAATCTAAGATAGTTTCAATTATATTTGCTAAAATTTCGTTCATAAAAATTAAAATTTGTAAGAAAATCCAAAAAAATCGAAGATAGCTTGAATTAAATTTGCTAAAATGTAGTTCATAAAACTTAACAATTTTAAGAAAATCCAAAAAAATCGAAGATCGTTTCAATTAAATTTGCTAAAATTTCGTTCATAAAAATAAAAATTTGTAAAAAAATCCAAAAAAATCGAAGATAGTTTGAATTAAATTTGCTAAAATCTCGTTCATAAAAATAAAAATTTGTAAGAAAATCCAAAAAATCGAAGATAGCTTAAATTAAATTTGATATAATTTAGTTCATAAAAATTAAAATTTGTAAAAAAATTGGAAAAAATCGAAGATAGTCTCAATTAAATTTGCTAAAATTTCGTTCATAAAAATTAAAATTTGTAAGAAAATCCAAAAAAATCGAAGAGAGTTTGAATTAAATTTTCTAAAATTTCGTTCATAAAAATAAAAATTTGTAAAAAATCCAAAAAAATCTAAGATAGTTTCAATTATATTTGCTAAAATTTCGTTCATAAAAATTAAAATTTGTAAGAAAATCCAAAAAAATCGAAGATAGCTTGAATTAAATTTGCTAAAATTTAGTTCATAAAACTTAACAATTTTAAGAAAATCCAAAAAAATCGAAGATCGTTTCAATTAAATTTGCTAAAATTTCGTTCATAAAAATTAAAATTTGTAAGAAAATCCAAAAAAATCGAAGATAGTTTCAATTAAATTTGCTAAAATCTCGTTCATAAAAATAAAAATTTGTAAAAAAAAAAAAAATCGAAGATAGTTTCAATTAAATTTGCTAAAATTTCGTTCATAAAAATTAAAATTTGTAAGAAAATTCAAAAAAATCGAAGATACCTTGAATTAAATTTGCTAAAATTTAGTTCATAAAACTTAACAATTTTAAGAAAATCCAAAAAAATCGAAGATCGTTTCAATTAAATTTGCTAAAATTTCGTTCATAAAAATAAAAATTTGTAAAAAAATCCAAAAAAATCGAAGATAGTTTCAATTAAATTTGCTAAACTTTCGTTCATAAAAATTAAAATTTGTAAAAAAATCGAAGATAGTTTCAATTAAATTTGCTAAAATTTCTTTCATAAAAATTAAAATTTTTAAAAAAATCCAAAAAAATCGAAGATAGTTTCAATTAAATTTGATAAAATTTCGTTCATAAAAATAAAAATTTGTAAAAAAATCCAAAAAAATCGAAGATAGTTTCAATTAAATTTGCTAAAATTTCGTTCATAAAAATTAAAATTTGTAAGAAAATCCAAAAAAATCGAAGATAGTTTGAATTAAATTTTCTAAAATTTCGTTCATAAAAATAAAAATTTGTAAAAAAATCCAAAAAAATCTAAGATAGTTTCAATTATATTTGCTAAAATTTCGTTCATAAAAATTAAAATTTGTAAGAAAATCCAAAAAATCGAAGATAGCTTAAATTAAATTTGATATAATTTAGTTCATAAAAATTAAAATTTGTAAAAAAATTCAAAAAAATCGATGATAATTTCAATTAAATTTGCTAAAATTTCGTTCATAAAAATTAAAATTTGTAAGAAAATCCAAAAAAATCGAAGATAGCTTGAATTAAATTTGCTAAAATTTAGTTCATAAAACTTAACAATTTTAAGAAAATCCAAAAAAATCGAAGATCGTTTCAATTAAATTTGCTAAAATTTCGTTCATAAAAATAAAAATTTGTAAAAAAATCTAAGATAGTTTCAATTATATTTGCTAAAATTTCGTTCATAAAAATTAAAATTGGTAAGAAAATCCAAAAAAATCGAAGATAGCTTAAATTAAATTTGCTATAATTTAGTTCATTAAAATTAAAATTTGTAAAAAAATTGGAAAAAATCGAAGATAGTCTCAATTAAATTTGCTAAAATTTCGTTCATAAAAATTAAAATTTGTAAGAAAATCCAAAAAAATCGAAGATAGTTTGAATTAAATTTTCTAAAATTTCGTTCATAAAAATAAAAATTTGTAAAAAATCCAAAAAAATCTAAGATAGTTTCAATTATATTTGCTAAAATTTCGTTCATAAAAATTAAAATTTGTAAGAAAATCCAAAAAAATCGAAGATAGCTTGAATTAAATTTGCTAAAATGTAGTTCATAAAACTTAACAATTTTAAGAAAATCCAAAAAAATCGAAGATCGTTTCAATTAAATTTGCTAAAATTTCGTTCATAAAAATAAAAATTTGTAAAATAATCCAAAAAAATCTAAGATAGTTTCAATTATATTTGCTAAAATTTCGTTCATAAAAATTAAAATTGGTAAGAAAATCCAAAAAAATCGAAGATAGCTTAAATTAAATTTGCTATAATTTAGTTCATAAAAATTAAAATTTGTAAAAAAATCCAAAAAAATCGATGATAGTTTCAATTAAATTTGCTAAAATTTCGTTCATAAAAATTAAAATTTGTAAGAAAATCTAAAAAAATCGAAGATAGCTTGAATTAAATTTGCTAAAATTTAGTTCATAAAACTTAACAATTTTAAGAAAATCCAAAAAAATCGAAGATCGTTTCAATTAAATTTGCTAAAATTTCGTTCATAAAAATAAAAATTTGTAAAAAAATCCAAAAAAATCGAAGATAGTTTGAATTAAATTTGCTAAAATCTCGTTCATAAAAATAAAAATTTGTAAGAAAATCCAAAAAATCGAAGATAGCTTAAATTAAATTTGATATAATTTAGTTCATAAAAATTAAAATTTGTAAAAAAATTAAAAAAAATCGATGATAATTTCAATTAAATTTGCTAAAATTTCGTTCATAAAAATTAAAATTTGTAAGAAAATCCAAAAAAATCGAAGATAGCTTGAATTAAATTTGCTAAAATTTAGTTCATAAAACTTAACAATTTTAAGAAAATCCAAAAAAATCGAAGATCGTTTCAATTAAATTTGCTAAAATTTCGTTCATAAAAATAAAAATTTGTAAAAAAATCCAAAAAAATCTAAGATAGTTTCAATTATATTTGCTAAAATTTCGTTCATAAAAATTAAAATTGGTAAGAAAATCCAAAAAAATCGAAGATAGCTTAAATTAAATTTGCTATAATTTAGTTCATTAAAATTAAAATTTGTAAAAAAATTGGAAAAAATCGAAGATAGTCTCAATTAAATTTGCTAAAATTTCGTTCATAAAAATTAAAATTTGTAAGAAAATCCAAAAAAATCGAAGATAGTTTGAATTAAATTTTCTAAAATTTCGTTCATAAAAATAAAAATTTGTAAAAAATCCAAAAAAATCTAAGATAGTTTCAATTATATTTGCTAAAATTTCGTTCATAAAAATTAAAATTTGTAAGAAAATCCAAAAAAATCGAAGATAGCTTGAATTAAATTTGCTAAAATTTAGTTCATAAAACTTAACAATTTTAAGAAAATCCAAAAAAATCGAAGATCGTTTCAATTAAATTTGCTAAAATTTCGTTCATAAAAATTAAAATTTGTAAGTAAATCCAAAAAAATCGAAGATAGCATGAATTAAATTTGCTAAAATTTAGTTCATAAAACTTAACAATTTTAAGAAAATCCAAAAAAATCGAAGATCGTTTCAATTAAATTTGCTAAAATTTCGTTCATAAAAATAAAAATTAGTAAAAAAATCCAAAAAAAATAGAATATAATTTCAATTAAATTTGCTAAAATTGCGTTCATAAAAATAAAATTTGTAAAAAAATCCAAAAAAATCAAAGATAGTTTCAATTAAATTTGCTAAAATATCGTTCATAAAACTTAAAAATTTTAAGAAAATCCAAAAAAATCAAAGATAGTTTCAATTAAATTTGCTAAAATCTCGTTCATAAAAATAAAAATTTGTAAAAAAAAAAAAATCGAAGATAGTTTCAATTAAATTTGCTAAAATTTCGTTCATAAAAATTAAAATTTGTAAGAAAATCCAAAAAAATCGAAGATACCTTGAATTAAATTTGCTAAAATTTAGTTCATAAAACTTAACAATTTTAAGAAAATCCAAAAAAATCGAAGATCGTTTCAATTAAATTTGCTAAAATTTCGTTCATAAAAATAAAAATTTGTAAAATAATCCAAAAAAATCGAAGATAGTTTCAATTAAATTTGCTAAAATTTCGTTCATAAAAATTAAAATTTGTAAAAAAATCCAAAAAATCGAAGATAGTTTCAATTAAATTTGCTAAAATTTCGTTCATAAAAATTAAAATTTGTAAAAAAATCCAAAAAAAATAGAATATAGTTTCAATTAAGTTTGCTAAAATTTAGTTCATAAAAATTAACATTTGTAAAAAAATCCAAAAAAATCGAAGATAGTTTCAATTAAATTTGCTAAAATTTCGTTCATAAAAATAAAAATTTGTAAAAAAATCCAAAAAAATCGAAGATAGTTTCAATTAAATTTGCTAAAATTTCGTTCATAAAAATTAAAATTTGTAAGAAAATCCAAAAAGATCGCAGACAGCTTCAATTAAATTTGCTAAAATTTAGTTCATTAAACTTATAAATTTAAAGAAAATCCAAAAATATCGAAGATAGTTTCAATTAAATTTGCTTAAATTTCGTTCATAAAAATTAAAATTTTAAAAAAATCCAAAAAAATCGAATATAGTCTCAATTAAATTTGCTAAAATTTTGTTCATAAAAATTAAAATTTCAAAAAAATCCAAAAAAATCGAAGATAGTTTCAATTAAATTTTCTAAAATTTCGTTCATAAAAATTAAAATTTGTAAGAAAATCCAAAAAAATCGAAGATAGCTTAAATTAAATTTGCTAAAATTTAGTTCATAAAAATTAACATTTGTAAAAAAATCCAAAAAAATCGAAGATAGTTTCAATTAAATTTGCTAAAATTTCGTTCATAAAAATAAAAATTTGTAAAAAAATCCAAAAAAATCTAAGATAGTTTCAATTAAATTTGCTAAAATTTCTTTCATAAAAATTAAAATTTGTAAAAAAATCCAAAATAATCGAAGATAGTTTCAATTAAATTTGATAAAATTTCGTTCATAAAAATAAAAATTTGTAAAAAAATCCAAAAAAATCGAAGATAGTTTCAATTAAATTTGCTAAAATTTCGTTCATAAAAATTAAAATTTGTAAGAAAATCCAAAAAAATCGAAGATAGTTTGAATTAAATTTTCTAAAATTTCGTTCATAAAAATAAAAATTTGTAAAAAAATCCAAAAAAATCTAAGATAGTTTCAATTATATTTGCTAAAATTTCGTTCATAAAACTTAACAATTTTAAGAAAATCCAAAAAAATCGAAGACCGTTTCAATTAAATTTGCTAAAATTTCGTTCATAAAAATAAAAATTTGTAAAAAAATCGAAGATAGTTTCAATTAAATTTGCTAAAATTTCTTTCATAAAAATTAAAATTTGTAAAAAAATCCAAAAAATCAAAGATAGTTTCAATTAAATTTTCTAAAATTTCGTTCATAAAAATAAAAATTTGTAAAAAATCCAAAAAAATCTAAGATAGTTTCAATTATATTTGCTAAAATTTCGTTCATAAAAATTAAAATTTGTAAGAAAATCCAAAAAAATCGAAGATAGCTTGAATTAAATTTGCTAAAATTTAGTTCATAAAACTTAACAATTTTAAGAAAATCCAAAAAAATCGAAGATCGTTTCAATTAAATTTGCTAAAATTTCGTTCATAAAAATTAAAATTTGTAAGAAAATCCAAAAAAATCGAAGATAGCATGAATTAAATTTGCTAAAATTTAGTTCATAAAACTTAACAATTTTAAGAAAATCCAAAAAAATCGAAGATCGTTTCAATTAAATTTGCTAAAATTTCGTTCATAAAAATAAAAATTTGTAAAAAAATAAAAAAAAAATAGAATATAGTTTCAATTAAATTTGCTAAAATTTCGTTCATAAAAATAAAAATTTGTAAAATAATCCAAAAAAATCTAAGATAGTTTCAATTATATTTGCTAAAATTTCGTTCATAAAAATTAAAATTGGTAAGAAAATCCAAAAAAATCGAAGATAGCTTAAATTAAATTTGCTATAATTTAGTTCATAAAAATTAAAATTTGTAAAAAAATCCAAAAAAATCGATGATAGTTTCAATTAAATTTGCTAAAATTTCGTTCATAAAAATTAAAATCTGTAAGAAAATCCAAAAAAATCGAAGATAGCTTGAATTAAATTTGCTAAAATTTAGTTCATAAAAATAAAAATTTGTAAGAAAATCCAAAAAATCGAAGATAGCTTAAATTAAATTTGATATAATTTAGTTCATAAAAATTAAAATTTGTAAAAAAATTCAAAAAAATCGATGATAATTTCAATTAAATTTGCTAAAATTTCGTTCATAAAAATTAAAATTTGTAAGAAAATCCAAAAAAATCGAAGATAGCTTGAATTAAATTTGCTAAAATTTAGTTCATAAAACTTAACAATTTTAAGAAAATCCAAAAAAATCGAAGATCGTTTCAATTAAATTTGCTAAAACTTCGTTCATAAAAATAAAAATTTGTAAAAAAATCCAAAAAAATCTAAGATAGTTTCAATTATATTTGCTAAAATTTCGTTCATAAAAATTAAAATTGGTAAGAAAATCCAAAAAAATCGAAGATAGCTTAAATTAAATTTGCTATAATTTAGTTCATAAAAATTAAAATTTGTAAAAAAATTGGAAAAAATCGAAGATAGTCTCAATTAAATTTGCTAAAATTTCGTTCATAAAAATTAAAATTTGTAAGAAAATCCAAAAAAATCGAAGATAGTTTGAATTAAATTTTCTAAAATTTCGTTCATAAAAATAAAAATTTGTAAAAAATCCAAAAAAATCTAAGATAGTTTCAATTATATTTGCTAAAATTTCGTTCATAAAAATTAAAATTTGTAAGAAAATCCAAAAAAATCGAAGATAGCTTGAATTAAATTTGCTAAAATTTAGTTCATAAAACTTAACAATTTTAAGAAAATCCAAAAAAATCGAAGATCGTTTCAATTAAATTTGCTAAAATTTCGTTCATAAAAATAAAAATTTGTAAAAAAATCCAAAAAAATCTAAGATAGTTTCAATTAAATTTGCTAAAATTTCTTTCATAAAAATTAAAATTTGTAAAAAAATCCAAAATAATCGAAGATAGTTTCAATTAAATTTGATAAAATTCGTTCATAAAAATAAAAATTTGTAAAAAAATCTAAAAAAATCGAAGATAGTTTCAATTAAATTTGCTAAAATTTCGTTCATAAAAATTAAAATTTGTAAGAAAATCCAAAAAAATCGAAGATAGCTTGAATTAAATTTGCTAAAATTTAGTTCATAAAACTTAACAATTTTAAGAAAATCCAAAAAAATCGAAGATCGTTTCAATTAAATTTGCTAAAATTTCGTTCATAAAAATAAAAATTTGTAAAAAAATCCAAAAAAATCTAAGATAGTTTCAATTAAATTTGCTAAAATTTCTTTCATAAAAATTAAAATTTGTAAAAAAATCCAAAATAATCGAAGATAGTTTCAATTAAATTTGATAAAATTTCGTTCATAAAAATAAAAATTTGTAAAAAAATCCAAAAAAATCGAAGATAGTTTCAATTAAATTTGCTAAAATTTCGTTCATAAAAATTAAAATTTGTAAGAAAATCAAAAAAAATCGAAGATAGTTTGAATTAAATTTTCTAAAATTTCGTTCATAAAAATAAAAATTTGTAAAAAAATCCAAAAAAATCTAAGATAGTTTCAATTATATTTGCTAAAATTTCGTTCATAAAAATTAAAATTTGTAAGAAAATCCAAAAAAATCGAAGATTGCTTGAATTAAATTTGCTGAAATTTAGTTCATAAAACTTAACAATTTTAAGAAAATCCAAAAAAATCGAAGATCGTTTCAATTAAATTTGCTAAAATTTCGTTCATAAAAATTAAAATTTGTAAGAAAATCCAAAAAAATCGAAGATAGCTTGAATTAAATTTGCTAAAATTTAGTTCATAAAACTTAACAATTTTAAGAAAATCCAAAAAAATCGAAGACCGTTTCAATTAAATTTGCTAAAATTTCGTTCATAAAAATAAAAATTTGTAAAAAAATCGAAGATAGTTTGAATTAAATTTGCTAAAATCTCGTTCATAAAAATAAAAATTTGTAAGAAAATCCAAAAAATCGAAGATAGCTTAAATTAAATTTGATATAATTTAGTTCATAAAAATTAAAATTTGTAAAAAAATTCAAAAAAATCGATGATAATTTCAATTAAATTTGCTAAAATTTCGTTCATAAAAATTAAAATTTGTAAGAAAATCCAAAAAAATCGAAGATAGCTTGAATTAAATTTGCTAAAATTTAGTTCATAAAACTTAACAATTTTAAGAAAATCCAAAAAAATCGAAGATCGTTTCAATTAAATTTGCTAAAATTTCGTTCATAAAAATTAAAATTTGTAAGAAAATCCAAAAAAATCGAAGATAGCATGAATTAAATTTGCTAAAATTTAGTTCATAAAACTTAACAATTTTAAGAAAATCCAAAAAAATCGAAGATCGTTTCAATTAAATTTGCTAAAATTTCGTTCATAAAAATAAAAATTTGTAAAAAAATAAAAAAAAAATAGAATATAGTTTCAATTAAATTTGCTAAAATAGCGTTCATAAAAATAAAATTTGTAAAAAAATCCAAAAAAATCAAAGATAGTTTCAATTAAATTTGCTAAAATCTCGTTCATAAAAATAAAAATTTGTAAAAAAAAAAAATCGAAGATAGTTTCAATTAAATTTGCTAAAATTTCGTTCATAAAAATTAAAATTTGTAAGAAAATCCAAAAAAATCGAAAATACCTTGAATTAAATTTGCTCAAATTTAGTTCATAAAACTTAACAATTTTAAGAAAATCCAAAAAAATCGAAGATAGTTTCAATTAAATTTTCTAAAATTTGGTTCATAAAAATAAAAATTTGTAAAAAAATCCAAAAAAATCTAAGATAGTTTCAATTATATTTGCTAAAATTTCGTTCATAAAAATTAAAATTTGTAAGAAAATCCAAAAAAATCGAAGATAGCTTGAATTAAATTTGCTAAAATGTAGTTCATAAAACTTAACAATTTTAAGAAAATCCAAAAAAATCGAAGATCGTTTCAATTAAATTTGCTAAAATTTCGTTCATAAAAATAAAAATTTGTAAAATAATCCAAAAAAATCTAAGATAGTTTCAATTATATTTGCTAAAATTTCGTTCATAAAAATTAAAATTGGTAAGAAAATCCAAAAAAATCGAAGATAGCTTAAATTAAATTTGCTATAATTTAGTTCATAAAAATTAAAATTTGTAAAAAAATCCAAAAAAATCGATGATAGTTTCAATTAAATTTGCTAAAATTTCGTTCATAAAAATTAAAATTTGTAAGAAAATCCAAAAAAATCGAAGATAGCTTGAATTAAATTTGCTAAAATTTAGTTCATAAAACTTAACAATTTTAAGAAAATCCAAAAAAATCGAAGATCGTTTCAATTAAATTTGCTAAAATTTCGTTCATAAAAATAAAAATTTGTAAAAAAATCCAAAAAAATCGAAGATAGTTTGAATTAAATTTGCTAAAATCTCGTTCATAAAAATAAAAATTTGTAAGAAAATCCAAAAAATCGAAGATAGCTTAAATTAAATTTGATATAATTTAGTTCATAAAAATTAAAATTTGTAAAAAAATTCAAAAAAATCGATGATAATTTCAATTAAATTTGCTAAAATTTCGTTCATAAAAATTAAAATTTGTAAGAAAATCTAAAAAAATCGAAGATAGTTTCAATTAAATTTGCTAAAATTTCGTTCATAAAAATTAAAATTTGTAAGAAAATCCAAAAAAATCGAAGATAGCTTGAATTAAATTTGCTAAAATTTAGTTCATAAAACTTAACAATTTTAAGAAAATCCAAAAAAATCGAAGATCGTTTCAATTAAATTTGCTAAAATTTAGTTCATAAAACTTAACAATTTTAAGAAAATCCAAAAAAATCGAAGATCGTTTCAATTAAATTTGCTAAAATTTCGTTCATAAAAATAAAAATTTGTAAAAAAATCCAAAAAAAATAGAATATAGTTTCAATTAAATTTGCTAAAATTGCGTTCATAAAAATAAAATTTGTAAAAAAAACCAAAAAAATCAAAGATAGTTTCAATTAAATTTGCTAAAATATCGTTCATAAAACTTAAAAATTTTGAGAAAATCCAAAAAAATCGAAGATAGTTTCAATTAAATTTGCTAAAATCTCGTTCATAAAAATAAAAATTTGTAAAAAAAAAAAAAATCGAAGATAGTTTCAATTAAATTTGCTAAAATTTCGTTCATAAAAATTAAAATTTGTAAGAAAATCCAAAAAAATCGAAGATACCTTGAATTAAATTTGCTCAAATTTAGTTCATAAAACTTAACAATTTTAAGAAAATCCAAAAAAATCGAAGATAGTTTCAATTAAATTTGCTAAAATTTCGTTCATAAAAATTAAAATTTGTAAGAAAATCCAAAAAAATCGAAGATAGTTTGAATTAAATTTTCTAAAATTTCGTTCATAAAAATAAAAATTTGTAAAAAAATCCAAAAAAATCTAAGATAGTTTCAATTATATTTGCTAAAATTTCGTTCATAAAATTAAAATTTGTAAGAAAATCCAAAAAATCGAAGATAGCTTAAATTAAATTTGATATAATTTAGTTCATAAAAATTAAAATTTGTAAAAAAATTGGAAAAAATCGAAGATAGTCTCAATTAAATTTGCTAAAATTTCGTTCATAAAAATTAAAATTTGTAAGAAAATCCAAAAAAATCGAAGAGAGTTTGAATTAAATTTTCTAAAATTTCGTTCATAAAAATAAAAATTTGTAAAAAATCCAAAAAAATCTAAGATAGTTTCAATTATATTTGCTAAAATTTCGTTCATAAAAATTAAAATTTGTAAGAAAATCCAAAAAAATCGAAGATAGCTTGAATTAAATTTGCTAAAATTTAGTTCATAAAACTTAACAATTTTAAGAAAATCCAAAAAAATCGAAGATCGTTTCAATTAAATTTGCTAAAATTTCGTTCATAAAAATTAAAATTTGTAAGAAAATCCAAAAAAATCGAAGATAGTTTCAATTAAATTTGCTAAAATCTCGTTCATAAAAATAAAAATTTGTAAAAAAAAAAAAAAATCGAAGATAGTTTCAATTAAATTTGCTAAAATTTCGTTCATAAAAATTAAAATTTGTAAGAAAATTCAAAAAATCGAAGATACCTTGAATTAAATTTGCTAAAATTTAGTTCATAAAACTTAACAATTTTAAGAAAATCCAAAAAAATCGAAGATCGTTTCAATTAAATTTGCTAAAATTTCGTTCATAAAAATAAAAATTTGTAAAAAAATCCAAAAAAATCAAAGATAGTTTGAATTAAATTTGCTAAAATCTCGTTCATAAAAATAAAAATTTGTAAAAAAATAAAAAAAAATCGAAGATAGTTTCAATTAAATTTGCTAAACTTTCGTTCATAAAAATTAAAATTTGTAAAAAAATCGAAGATAGTTTCAATTAAATTTGCTAAAATTTCTTTCATAAAAATTAAAATTTTTAAAAAAATCCAAAAAAATCGAAGATAGTTTCAATTAAATTTGATAAAATTTCGTTCATAAAAATAAAAATTTGTAAAAAAATCCAAAAAAATCGAAGATAGTTTCAATTAAATTTGCTAAAATTTCGTTCATAAAAATTAAAATTTGTAAGAAAATCCAAAAAAATCGAAGATAGTTTGAATTAAATTTTCTAAAATTTCGTTCATAAAAATAAAAATTTGTAAAAAAATCCAAAAAAATCTAAGATAGTTTCAATTATATTTGCTAAAATTTCGTTCATAAAAATTAAAATTTGTAAGAAAATCCAAAAAATCGAAGATAGCTTAAATTAAATTTGATATAATTTAGTTCATAAAAATTAAAATTTGTAAAAAAATTCAAAAAAATCGATGATAATTTCAATTAAATTTGCTAAAATTTCGTTCATAAAAATTAAAATTTGTAAGAAAATCCAAAAAAATCGAAGATAGCTTGAATTAAATTTGCTAAAATTTAGTTCATAAAACTTAACAATTTTAAGAAAATCCAAAAAAATCGAAGATCGTTTCAATTAAATTTGCTAAAATTTCGTTCATAAAAATAAAAATTTGTAAAAAAATCTAAGATAGTTTCAATTATATTTGCTAAAATTTCGTTCATAAAAATTAAAATTGGTAAGAAAATCCAAAAAAATCGAAGATAGCTTAAATTAAATTTGCTATAATTTAGTTCATTAAAATTAAAATTTGTAAAAAAATTGGAAAAAATCGAAGATAGTCTCAATTAAATTTGCTAAAATTTCGTTCATAAAAATTAAAAGTTGTAAGAAAATCCAAAAAAATCGAAGATAGTTTGAATTAAATTTTCTAAAATTTCGTTCATAAAAATAAAAATTTGTAAAAAATCCAAAAAAATCTAAGATAGTTTCAATTATATTTGCTAAAATTTCGTTCATAAAAATTAAAATTTGTAAGAAAATCCAAAAAAATCGAAGATAGCTTGAATTAAATTTGCTAAAATGTAGTTCATAAAACTTAACAATTTTAAGAAAATCCAAAAAAATCGAAGATCGTTTCAATTAAATTTGCTAAAATTTCGTTCATAAAAATAAAAATTTGTAAAATAATCCAAAAAAATCTAAGATAGTTTCAATTATATTTGCTAAAATTTCGTTCATAAAAATTAAAATTGGTAAGAAAATCCAAAAAAATCGAAGATAGCTTAAATTAAATTTGCTATAATTTAGTTCATAAAAATTGAAATTTGTAAAAAAATCCAAAAAAATCGATGATAGTTTCAATTAAATTTGCTAAAATTTCGTTCATAAAAATTAAAATTTGTAAGAAAATCTAAAAAAATCGAAGATAGCTTGAATTAAATTTGCTAAAATTTAGTTCATAAAACTTAACAATTTTAAGAAAATCCAAAAAAATCGAAGATCGTTTCAATTAAATTTGCTAAAATTTCGTTCATAAAAATAAAAATTTGTAAAAAAATCCAAAAAAATCGAAGATAGTTTGAATTAAATTTGCTAAAATCTCGTTCATAAAAATAAAAATTTGTAAGAAAATCCAAAAAATCGAAGATAGCTTAAATTAAATTTGATATAATTTAGTTCATAAAAATTAAAATTTGTAAAAAAATTAAAAAAAATCGATGATAATTTCAATTAAATTTGCTAAAATTTCGTTCATAAAAATTAAAATTTGTAAGAAAATCCAAAAAAATCGAAGATAGCTTGAATTAAATTTGCTAAAATTTAGTTCATAAAACTTAACAATTTTAAGAAAATCCAAAAAAATCGAAGATCGTTTCAATTAAATTTGCTAAAATTTCGTTCATAAAAATAAAAATTTGTAAAAAAATCCAAAAAAATCTAAGATAGTTTCAATTATATTTGCTAAAATTTCGTTCATAAAAATTAAAATTGGTAAGAAAATCCAAAAAAATCGAAGATAGCTTAAATTAAATTTGCTATAATTTAGTTCATTAAAATTAAAATTTGTAAAAAAATTGGAAAAAATCGAAGATAGTCTCAATTAAATTTGCTAAAATTTCGTTCATAAAAATTAAAATTTGTAAGAAAATCCAAAAAAATCGAAGATAGTTTGAATTAAATTTTCTAAAATTTCGTTCATAAAAATAAAAATTTGTAAAAAATCCAAAAAAATCTAAGATAGTTTCAATTATATTTGCTAAAATTTCGTTCATAAAAATTAAAATTTGTAAGAAAATCCAAAAAAATCGAAGATAGCTTGAATTAAATTTGCTAAAATTTAGTTCATAAAACTTAACAATTTTAAGAAAATCCAAAAAAATCGAAGATCGTTTCAATTAAATTTGCTAAAATTTCGTTCATAAAAATTAAAATTTGTAAGTAAATCCAAAAAAATCGAAGATAGCATGAATTAAATTTGCTAAAATTTAGTTCATAAAACTTAACAATTTTAAGAAAATCCAAAAAAATCGAAGATCGTTTCAATTAAATTTGCTAAAATTTCGTTCATAAAAATAAAAATTAGTAAAAAAATCCAAAAAAAATAGAATATAATTTCAATTAAATTTGCTAAAATTGCGTTCATAAAAATAAAATTTGTAAAAAAATCCAAAAAAATCAAAGATAGTTTCAATTAAATTTGCTAAAATATCGTTCATAAAACTTAAAAATTTTAAGAAAATCCAAAAAAATCAAAGATAGTTTCAATTAAATTTGCTAAAATCTCGTTCATAAAAATAAAAATTTGTAAAAAAAAAAAATCGAAGATAGTTTCAATTAAATTTGCTAAAATTTCGTTCATAAAAATTAAAATTTGTAAGAAAATCCAAAAAAATCGAAGATACCTTGAATTAAATTTGCTAAAATTTAGTTCATAAAACTTAACAATTTTAAGAAAATCCAAAAAAATCGAAGATCGTTTCAATTAAATTTGCTAAAATTTCGTTCATAAAAATAAAAATTTGTAAAATAATCCAAAAAAATCTAAGATAGTTTCAATTATATTTGCTAAAATTTCGTTCATAAAAATTAAAATTTGTAAGAAAATCCAAAAAATCGAAGATAGCTTAAATTAAATTTGATATAATTTAGTTCATAAAAATGAAAATTTGTAAAAAAATTCAAAAAAATCGATGATAATTTCAATTAAATTTGCTAAAATTTCGTTCATAAAATTAAAATTTGTAAGAAAATCCAAAAAAATCGAAGATAGCTTGAATTAAATTTGCTAAAATTTAGTTCATAAAACTTAACAATTTTAAGAAAATCCAAAAAAATCGAAGATCGTTTCAATTAAATTTGCTAAAATTTCGTTCATAAAAATAAAAATTTGTAAAATAATCCAAAAAAATCTAAGATAGTTTCAATTATATTTGCTAAAATTTCGTTCATAAAAATTAAAATTTGTAAGAAAATCCAAAAAAATCGAAGATAGCTTGAATTAAATTTGCTAAAATGTAGTTCATAAAACTTAACAATTTTAAGAAAATCCAAAAAAATCGAAGATCGTTTCAATTAAATTTGCTAAAATTGCGTTCATAAAAATAAAATTTGTAAAAAAATCCAAAAAAATCAAAGATAGTTTCAATTAAATTTGCTAAAATATCGTTCATAAAACTTAAAAATTTTAAGAAAATCCAAAAAAATCAAAGATAGTTTCAATTAAATTTGCTAAAATTTCGTTCATAAAAATTAAAATTTGTAAGAAAATTCAAAAAAATCGAAGGTACCTTGAATTAAATTTGCTAAAATTTAGTTCATAAAACTTAACAATTTTAAGAAAATCCAAAAAAATCGAAGATCGTTTCAATTAAATTTGCTAAAATTTCGTTCATAAAAATAAAAATTTGTAAAAAAATCCAAAAAAATCAAAGATAGTTTGAATTAAATTTGCTAAAATCTCGTTCATAAAAATAAAAATTTGTAAAAAAATAAAAAAAAATCGAAGATAGTTTCAATTAAATTTGCTAAACTTTCGTTCATAAAAATTAAAATTTGTAAAAAAATCGAAGATAGTTTCAATTAAATTTGCTAAAATTTCTTTCATAAAAATTAAAATTTTTAAAAAAATCCAAAAAAATCGAAGATAGTTTCAATTAAATTTGATAAAATTTCGTTCATAAAAATAAAAATTTGTAAAAAAATCCAAAAAAATCGAAGATAGTTTCAATTAAATTTGCTAAAATTTCGTTCATAAAAATTAAAATTTGTAAGAAAATCCAAAAAAATCGAAGATAGTTTGAATTAAATTTTCTAAAATTTCGTTCATAAAAATAAAAATTTGTAAAAAAATCCAAAAAAATCTAAGATAGTTTCAATTATATTTGCTAAAATTTCGTTCATAAAAATTAAAATTTGTAAGAAAATCCAAAAAATCGAAGATAGCTTAAATTAAATTTGATATAATTTAGTTCATAAAATTAAAATTTGTAAAAAAATTCAAAAAAATCGATGATAATTTCAATTAAATTTGCTAAAATTTCGTTCATAAAAATTAAAATTTGTAAGAAAATCCAAAAAAATCGAAGATAGCTTGAATTAATTTGCTAAATTTAGTTCATAAAACTTAACAATTTTAAGAAAATCCAAAAAAATCGAAGATCGTTTCAATTAAATTTGCTAAAATTTCGTTCATAAAATAAAAATTTGTAAAAAAATCTAAGATAGTTTCAATTATATTTGCTAAAATTTCGTTCATAAAAATTAAAATTGGTAAGAAAATCCAAAAAAATCGAAGATAGCTTAAATTAAATTTGCTATAATTTAGTTCATTAAAATTAAAATTTGTAAAAAAATTGGAAAAAATCGAAGATAGTCTCAATTAAATTTGCTAAATTTCGTTCATAAAAATTAAAATTTGTAAGAAAATCCAAAAAAATCGAAGATAGTTTGAATTAAATTTTCTAAAATTTCGTTCATAAAAATAAAAATTTGTAAAAAATCCAAAAAAATCTAAGATAGTTTCAATTATATTTGCTAAAATTTCGTTCATAAAAATTAAAATTTGTAAGAAAATCCAAAAAAATCGAAGATAGCTTGAATTAAATTTGCTAAAATGTAGTTCATAAAACTTAACAATTTTAAGAAAAATCCAAAAAAATCGAAGATCGTTTCAATTAAATTTGCTAAAATTTCGTTCATAAAAATAAATATTTGTAAAATAATCCAAAAAAATCTAAGATAGTTTCAATTATATTTGCTAAAATTTCGTTCATAAAAATTAAAATTGGTAAGAAAATCCAAAAAAATCGAAGATAGCTTAAATTAAATTTGCTATAATTTAGTTCATAAAAATTAAAATTTGTAAAAAAATCCAAAAAAATCGATGATAGTTTCAATTAAATTTGCTAAAATTTCGTTCATAAAAATTAAATTTGTAAGAAAATCCAAAAAAAATCGAAGATAGCATGAATTAAATTTGCTAAAATTTAGTTCATAAAACTTAACAATTTTAAGAAAATCCAAAAAAATCGAAGATCGTTTCAATTAAATTTGCTAAAATTTCGTTCCTAAAAATAAAAATTTGTAAAAAAATCCAAAAAAAATAGAATATAGTTTCAATTAAATTTGCTAAAATTGCGTTCATAAAAATAAAATTGTAAAAAAATCCAAAAAAATCAAAGATAGTTTCAATTAAATTTGCTAAAATATCGTTCATAAAACTTAAAAATTTTAAGAAAATCCAAAAAAATCGAAGATAGTTTCAATTAAATTTGCTAAAATCTCGTTCATAAAAATAAAAATTTGTAAAAAAAAAAAATCGAAGATAGTTTCAATTAAATTTGCTAAAATTTCGTTCATAAAAATTAAAATTTGTAAGAAAATCCAAAAAAATCGAAGATACCTTGAATTAAATTTGCTAAAATTTAGTTCATAAAACTTAACAATTTTAAGAAAATCCAAAAAAATCGAAGATCGTTTCAATTAAATTTGCTAAAATTTCGTTCATAAAAATAAAAATTTGTAAAAAAATCCAAAAAAATCGAAGATAGTTTGAATTAAATTTGCTAAAATCTCGTTCATAAATATAAAAATTTGTAAAAAAATAAAAAAAAAATCGAAGATAGTTTCAATTAAATTTGCTAAACTTTCGTTCATAAAAATAAAAATTTGTAAAAAAATCGAAGATAGTTTCAATTAAATTTGCTAAAATTTCTTTCATAAAAATTAAAATTTGTAAAAAAATCCAAAATAATCGAAGATAGTTTCAATTAAATTTGATAAAATTTCGTTCATAAAAATAAAAATTTGTAAAAAAATCTAAAAAAATCGAAGATAGTTTCAATTAAATTTGCTAAAATTTCGTTCATAAAATTAAAATTTGTAAGAAAATCCAAAAAAATCGAAGATAGCTTGAATTAAATTTGCTAAAATTTAGTTCATAAAACTTAACAATTTTAAGAAAATCCAAAAAAATCGAAGATCGTTTCAATTAAATTTGCTAAAATTTCGTTCATAAAAATAAAAATTTGTAAAAAAATCCAAAAAAATCTAAGATAGTTTCAATTAAATTTGCTAAAATTTCTTTCATAAAAATTAAAATTTGTAAAAAAATCCAAAATAATCGAAGATAGTTTCAATTAAATTTGATAAAATTTCGTTCATAAAAATAAAATTTGTAAAAAAATCCAAAAAAATCGAAGATAGTTTCAATTAAATTTGCTAAAATTTCGTTCATAAAAATTAAAATTTGTAAGAAAATCAAAAAAAATCGAAGATAGTTTGAATTAAATTTTCTAAAATTTCGTTCATAAAAATAAAAATTTGTAAAAAAATCCAAAAAAATCTAAGATAGTTTCAATTATATTTGCTAAAATTTCGTTCATAAAAATTAAAATTTGTAAGAAAATCCAAAAAAATCGAAGATTGCTTGAATTAAATTTGCTGAAATTTAGTTCATAAAACTTAACAATTTTAAGAAAATCCAAAAAAATCGAAGATCGTTTCAATTAAATTTGCTAAAATTTCGTTCATAAAAATTAAAATTTGTAAGAAAATCCAAAAAAATCGAAGATAGCTTGAATTAAATTTGCTAAAATTTAGTTCATAAAACTTAACAATTTTAAGAAAATCCAAAAAAATCGAAGACCGTTTCAATTAAATTTGCTAAAATTTCGTTCATAAAAATAAAAATTTGTAAAAAAATCGAAGATAGTTTGAATTAAATTTGCTAAAATCTCGTTCATAAAAATAAAAATTTGTAAGAAAATCCAAAAAATCGAAGATAGCTTAAATTAAATTTGATATAATTTAGTTCATAAAAATTAAAATTTGTAAAAAAATTCAAAAAAATCGAAGATAGTTTCAATAAAATTTGCTAAAATTTCGTTCATAAAAATTAAAATTTTAAAAAAATCCAAAAAAATCGAATATAGTCTCAATTAAATTTGCTAAAATTTCGTTCATAAAAATAAAAATTTGTAAAAAAATCCAAAAAATCTAAGATAGTTTCAATTAAATTTGCTAAAACTTCGTTCATAAAAATTAAAATTTGTAAGAAAATCCAAAAAAATCGCTGACAGGTTCAATTAAATTTGCTAAAATTTAGTTCATTAAACTTATAAATTTAAAGAAAATCCAAAAATATCGAAGATAGTTTCAATTAAATTTGCTAAAATTTCGTTAATGAAAATTAAAATTTGTAAAAAAAATCCAAAAAAATCGAAGATAGTTTCAATTAAATTTGCTAAAATTTCGTTCATAAAAATTAAAATTTGTAAAAAAATCCAAAAAATCGAAGATAGTTTCAATTAAATTTGCTAAAATTTCGTTCATAAAAATTAAAATTTGTAAAAAAATAAAAAAAAATAGAATATAGTTTCAATTAAGTTTGCTAAAATTTAGTTCATAAAAATTAACATTTGTAAAAAAATCCAAAAAAATCGAAGATAGTTTCAATTAAATTTGCTAAAATTTCGTTCATAAAAATAAAAATTTGTAAAAAAATCCAAAAAAATCGAAGATAGTTTCAATTAAATTTGCTAAAATTTCGTTCATAAAAATTAAAATTTGTAAGAAAATCCAAAAAGATCGCAGACAGCTTCAATTAAATTTGCTAAAATTTAGTTCATTAAACTTATAAATTTAAAGAAAATCCAAAAATATCGAAGATAGTTTCAATTAAATTTGCTTAAATTTCGTTCATAAAAATTAAAATTTTAAAAAAATCCAAAAAAATCGAATATAGTCTCAATTAAATTTGCTAAAATTTTGTTCATAAAAATTAAAATTTCAAAAAAAATCCAAAAAAATCGAAGATAGTTTCAATTAAATTTGCTAAAATTTCTTTCATAAAAATTAAAATTTGTAAAAAAATCCAAAATAATCGAAGATAGTTTCAATTAAATTTGATAAAATTTCGTTCATAAAAATAAAAATTTGTAAAAAAATCCAAAAAAATCGAAGATAGTTTCAATTAAATTTGCTAAAATTTAGTTCATAAAACTTAACAATTTTAAGAAAATCCAAAAAAATCGAAGATCGTTTCAATTAAATTTGCTAAAATTTCGTTCATAAAAATAAAAATTTGTAAAAAAATCCAAAAAAATCTAAGATAGTTTCAATTAAATTTGCTAAAATTTCTTTCATAAAAATTAAAATTTGTAAAAAAATCCAAAATAATCGAAGATAGTTTCAATTAAATTTGATAAAATTTCGTTCATAAAAATAAAAATTTGTAAAAAAATCCAAAAAAATCGAAGATAGTTTCAATTAAATTTGCTAAAATTTCGTTCATAAAAATTAAAATTTGTAAGAAAATCAAAAAAAATCGAAGATAGTTTGAATTAAATTTTCTAAAATTTCGTTCATAAAAATAAAAATTTGTAAAAAAATCCAAAAAAATCTAAGATAGTTTCAATTATATTTGCTAAAATTTCGTTCATAAAAATTAAAATTTGTAAGAAAATCCAAAAAAATCGAAGATTGCTTGAATTAAATTTGCTGAAATTTAGTTCATAAAACTTAACAATTTTAAGAAAATCCAAAAAAATCGAAGATCGTTTCAATTAAATTTGCTAAAATTTCGTTCATAAAAATTAAAATTTGTAAGAAAATCCAAAAAAATCGAAGATAGCTTGAATTAAATTTGCTAAAATTTAGTTCATAAAACTTAACAATTTTAAGAAAATCCAAAAAAATCGAAGACCGTTTCAATTAAATTTGCTAAAATTTCGTTCATAAAAATAAAAATTTGTAAAAAAATCGAAGATAGTTTGAATTAAATTTGCTAAAATCTCGTTCATAAAAATAAAAATTTGTAAGAAAATCCAAAAAATCGAAGATAGCTTAAATTAAATTTGATATAATTTAGTTCATAAAAATTAAAATTTGTAAAAAAATTCAAAAAAATCGAAGATAGTTTCAATAAAATTTGCTAAAATTTCGTTCATAAAAATTAAAATTTTAAAAAAATCCAAAAAAATCGAATATAGTCTCAATTAAATTTGCTAAAATTTCGTTCATAAAAATAAAAATTTGTAAAAAAATCCAAAAAATCTAAGATAGTTTCAATTAAATTTGCTAAAACTTCGTTCATAAAAATTAAAATTTGTAAGAAAATCCAAAAAAATCGCTGACAGGTTCAATTAAATTTGCTAAAATTTAGTTCATTAAACTTATAAATTTAAAGAAAATCCAAAAATATCGAAGATAGTTTCAATTAAATTTGCTAAAATTTCGTTAATGAAAATTAAAATTTGTAAAAAAATCCAAAAAAATCGAAGATAGTTTCAATTAAATTTGCTAAAATTTCGTTCATAAAAATTAAAATTTGTAAAAAAATCCAAAAAATCGAAGATAGTTTCAATTAAATTTGCTAAAATTTCGTTCATAAAAATTAAAATTTGTAAAAAAATAAAAAAAAAATAGAATATAGTTTCAATTAAGTTTGCTAAAATTTAGTTCATAAAAATTAACATTTGTAAAAAAATCCAAAAAAATCGAAGATAGTTTCAATTAAATTTGCTAAAATTTCGTTCATAAAAATAAAAATTTGTAAAAAAATCCAAAAAAATCGAAGATAGTTTCAATTAAATTTGCTAAAATTTCGTTCATAAAAATTAAAATTTGTAAGAAAATCCAAAAAGATCGCAGACAGCTTCAATTAAATTTGCTAAAATTTAGTTCATTAAACTTATAAATTTAAAGAAAATCCAAAAATATCGAAGATAGTTTCAATTAAATTTGCTTAAATTTCGTTCATAAAAATTAAAATTTTAAAAAAATCCAAAAAAATCGAATATAGTCTCAATTAAATTTGCTAAAATTTTGTTCATAAAAATTAAAATTTCAAAAAAAATCCAAAAAAATCGAAGATAGTTTCAATTAAATTTTCTAAAATTTCGTTCATAAAAATTAAAATTTGTAAGAAAATCCAAAAAAATCGAAGATAGCTTAAATTAAATTTGCTAAAATTTAGTTCATAAAAATTAACATTTGTAAAAAAATCCAAAAAAATCGAAGATAGTTTCAATTAAATTTGCTAAAATTTCGTTCATAAAAATTAAAATTTGTAAAAAAATCAAAAAAAAAAATAGAATATAGTTTCAATTAAATTTGCTAAAATTAAGTTCATAAAACTTAAAAATTTTAACAAAATCCAAAAAAATCGAAGATAGTTTCAATTAAATTTGCTAAAATTTCGTTCATAAAAATTAAAATTTGTAAGAAAATCCAAAAAAATCGAAGATAGCTTGAATTAAATTTGCTAAAATTTAGTTCATAAAACTTAACAATTTTAAGAAAATCCAAAAAAATCGAAGATCGTATCAATTAAATTTGCTAAAATTTCGTTCATAAAAATAAAAATTTGTAAAAAAATCCAAAAAAATCTAAGATAGTTTCAATTAAATTTGCTAAAATTTCTTTCATAAAAATTAAAATTTGTAAAAAAATCCAAAATAATCGAAGATAGTTTCAATTAAATTTGATAAAATTTCGTTCATAAAAATAAAAATTTGTAAAAAAATCCAAAAAAATCGAAGATAGTTTCAATTAAATTTGCTAAAATTTCGTTCATAAAAATTAAAATTTGTAAGAAAATCCAAAAAAATCGAAGATAGTTTGAATTAAATTTTCTAAAATTTCGTTCATAAAAATAAAAATTTGTAAAAAAATCCAAAAAAATCTAAGATAGTTTCAATTATATTTGCTAAAATTTCGTTCATAAAACTTAACAATTTTAAGAAAATCCAAAAAAATCGAAGACCGTTTCAATTAAATTTGCTAAAATTTCGTTCATAAAAATAAAAATTTGTAAAAAAATCGAAGATAGTTTCAATTAAATTTGCTAAAATTTCTTTCATAAAAATTAAAATTTGTAAAAAAATCCAAAAAATCAAAGATAGTTTCAATTAAATTTTCTAAAATTTCGTTCATAAAAATAAAAATTTGTAAAAAATCCAAAAAAATCTAAGATAGTTTCAATTATATTTGCTAAAATTTCGTTCATAAAAATTAAAATTTGTAAGAAAATCCAAAAAAATCGAAGATAGCTTGAATTAAATTTGCTAAAATTTAGTTCATAAAACTTAACAATTTTAAGAAAATCCAAAAAAATCGAAGATCGTTTCAATTAAATTTGCTAAAATTTCGTTCATAAAAATTAAAATTTGTAAGAAAATCCAAAAAAATCGAAGATAGCTTAAATTAAATTTGCTATAATTTAGTTCATAAAAATTAAAATTTGTAAAAAAATCCAAAAAAATCGATGATAGTTTCAATTAAATTTGCTAAAATTTCGTTCATAAAAATTAAAATTTGTAAGAAAATCCAAAAAAATCGAAGATAGCTTGAATTAAATTTGCTAAAATTTAGTTCATAAAACTTAACAATTTTAAGAAAATCCAAAAAAATCGAAGATAGTTTCAATTAAAGTTGCTAAAATTTCGTTCATAAAAATTAAAATTTGTAAGAAAATCCAAAAAAATCGAAGATAGCTTGAATTAAATTTGCTAAAATTTAGTTCATAAAACTTAACAATTTTAAGAAAATCCAAAAAAATCGAAGATCGTTTCAATTAAATTTGCTAAAATTTCGTTCATAAAAATTAAAATTTGTAAGAAAATCCAAAAAAATCGAAGATAGTTTCAATTATATTTGCTAAAATTTCGTTCATAAAAATTAAAATTTGTAAGAAAATCCAAAAAAATCGAAGATAGCTTGAATTAAATTTGCTAAAATGTAGTTCATAAAACTTAACAATTTTAAGAAAATCCAAAAAAATCGAAGATCGTTTCAATTAAATTTGCTAAAATTTCGTTCATAAAAATAAAAATTTGTAAAATAATCCAAAAAAATCTAAGATAATTTCAATTATATTTGCTAAAATTTCGTTCATAAAAATTAAAATTGGTAAGAAAATCCAAAAAAATCGAAGATAGCTTAAATTAAATTTGCTATAATTTAGTTCATAAAAATTAAAATTTGTAAAAAAATCCAAAAAAATCGATGATAGTTTCAATTAAATTTGCTAAAATTTCGTTCATAAAAATTAAAATTTGTAAGAAAATCCAAAAAAATCGAAGATAGCTTGAATTAAATTTGCTAAAATTTAGTTCATAAAACTTAACAATTTTAAGAAAATCCAAAAAAATCGAAGATCGTTTCAATTAAATTTGCTAAAATTTCGTTCATAAAAATAAAAATTTGTAAAAAAATCCAAAAAAATCGAAGATAGTTTGAATTAAATTTGCTAAAATCTCGTTCATAAAAATAAAAATTTGTAAGAAAATCCAAAAAATCGAAGATAGCTTAAATTAAATTTGATATAATTTAGTTCATAAAAATTAAAATTTGTAAAAAAATTGGAAAAAATCGAAGATAGTCTCAATTAAATTTGCTAAAATTTCGTTCATAAAAATTAAAATTTGTAAGAAAATCCAAAAAAATCGAAGATAGTTTGAATTAAATTTTCTAAAATTTCGTTCATAAAAATAAAAATTTGTAAAAAATCCAAAAAAATCTAAGATAGTTTCAATTATATTTGCTAAAATTTCGTTCATAAAAATTAAAATTTGTAAGAAAATCCAAAAAAATCGAAGATAGCTTGAATTAAATTTGCTAAAATTTAGTTCATAAAACTTAACAATTTTAAGAAAATCCAAAAAAATCGAAGATCGTTTCAATTAAATTTGCTAAAATTTCGTTCATAAAAATAAAAATTTGTAAAAAAATCCAAAAAAATCTAAGATAGTTTCAATTAAATTTGCTAAAATTTCTTTCATAAAAATTAAAATTTGTAAAAAAATCCAAAATAATCGAAGATAGTTTCAATTAAATTTGATAAAATTTCGTTCATAAAAATAAAAATTTGTAAAAAAATCCAAAAAAATCGAAGATAGTTTCAATTAAATTTGCTAAAATTTCGTTCATAAAAATTAAAATTTGTAAGAAAATCAAAAAAAATCGAAGATCGTTTCAATTAAATTTGCTAAAATTTCGTTCATAAAAATTAAAATTTGTAAAAAAATCCAAAAAAATCGAAGATAGTTTGAATTAAATTTGCTAAAATCTCGTTCATAAATATAAAAATTTGTAAAAAAATAAAAAAAAAATCGAAGATAGTTTCAATTAAATTTGCTAAACTTTCGTTCATAAAAATAAAAATTTGTAAAAAAATCGAAGATAGTTTCAATTAAATTTGCTAAAATTTCTTTCATAAAAATTAAAATTTGTAAAAAAATCCAAAATAATCGAAGATAGTTTCAATTAAATTTGATAAAATTTCGTTCATAAAAATAAAAATTTGTAAAAAAATCTAAAAAAATCGAAGATAGTTTCAATTAAATTTGCTAAAATTTCGTTCATAAAAATTAAAATTTGTAAGAAAATCCAAAAAAATCGAAGATAGCTTGAATTAAATTTGCTAAAATTTAGTTCATAAAACTTAACAATTTTAAGAAAATCCAAAAAAATCGAAGATCGTTTCAATTAAATTTGCTAAAATTTCGTTCATAAAAATAAAAATTTGTAAAAAAATCCAAAAAAATCTAAGATAGTTTCAATTAAATTTGCTAAAATTTCTTTCATAAAAATTAAAATTTGTAAAAAAATCCAAAATAATCGAAGATAGTTTCAATTAAATTTGATAAAATTTCGTTCATAAAAATAAAAATTTGTAAAAAAATCCAAAAAAATCGAAGATAGTTTCAATTAAATTTGCTAAAATTTCGTTCATAAAAATTAAAATTTGTAAGAAAATCAAAAAAAATCGAAGATAGTTTGAATTAAATTTTCTAAAATTTCGTTCATAAAAATAAAAATTTGTAAAAAAATCCAAAAAAATCTAAGATAGTTTCAATTATATTTGCTAAAATTTCGTTCATAAAAATTAAAATTTGTAAGAAAATCCAAAAAAATCGAAGATTGCTTGAATTAAATTTGCTGAAATTTAGTTCATAAAACTTAACAATTTTAAGAAAATCCAAAAAAATCGAAGATCGTTTCAATTAAATTTGCTAAAATTTCGTTCATAAAAATTAAAATTTGTAAGAAAATCCAAAAAAATCGAAGATAGCTTGAATTAAATTTGCTAAAATTTAGTTCATAAAACTTAACAATTTTAAGAAAATCCAAAAAAATCGAAGACCGTTTCAATTAAATTTGCTAAAATTTCGTTCATAAAAATAAAAATTTGTAAAAAAATCGAAGATAGTTTGAATTAAATTTGCTAAAATCTCGTTCATAAAAATAAAAATTTGTAAGAAAATCCAAAAAATCGAAGATAGCTTAAATTAAATTTGATATAATTTAGTTCATAAAAATTAAAATTTGTAAAAAAATTCAAAAAAATCGATGATAATTTCAATTAAATTTGCTAAAATTTCGTTCATAAAAATTAAAATTTGTAAGAAAATCCAAAAAAATCGAAGATAGCTTGAATTAAATTTGCTAAAATTTAGTTCATAAAACTTAACAATTTTAAGAAAATCCAAAAAAATCGAAGATCGTTTCAATTAAATTTGCTAAAATTTCGTTCATAAAAATTAAAATTTGTAAGAAAATCCAAAAAAATCGAAGATAGCATGAATTAAATTTGCTAAAATTTAGTTCATAAAACTTAACAATTTTAAGAAAATCCAAAAAAATCGAATATCGTTTCAATTAAATTTGCTAAAATTTCGTTCATAAAAATAAAAATTTGTAAAAAAATAAAAAAAAAATAGAATATAGTTTCAATTAAATTTGCTAAAATAGCGTTCATAAAAATAAAATTTGTAAAAAAATCCAAAAAAATCAAAGATAGTTTCAATTAAATTTGCTAAAATCTCGTTCATAAAAATAAAAATTTGTAAAAAAAAAAAAATCGAAGATAGTTTCAATTAAATTTGCTAAAATTTCGTTCATAAAAATTAAAATTTGTAAGAAAATCCAAAAAAATCGAAAATACCTTGAATTAAATTTGCTCAAATTTAGTTCATAAAACTTAACAATTTTAAGAAAATCCAAAAAAATCGAAGATAGTTTCAATTAAATTTTCTAAAATTTGGTTCATAAAAATAAAAATTTGTAAAAAAATCCAAAAAAATCTAAGATAGTTTCAATTATATTTGCTAAAATTTCGTTCATAAAAATTAAAATTTGTAAGAAAATCCAAAAAAATCGAAGATAGCTTGAATTAAATTTGCTAAAATGTAGTTCATAAAACTTAACAATTTTAAGAAAATCCAAAAAAATCGAAGATCGTTTCAATTAAATTTGCTAAAATTTCGTTCATAAAAATAAAAATTTGTAAAATAATCCAAAAAAATCTAAGATAGTTTCAATTATATTTGCTAAAATTTCGTTCATAAAAATTAAAATTGGTAAGAAAATCCAAAAAAATCGAAGATAGCTTAAATTAAATTTGCTATAATTTAGTTCATAAAAATTAAAATTTGTAAAAAAATCCAAAAAAATCGATGATAGTTTCAATTAAATTTGCTAAAATTTCGTTCATAAAAATTAAAATTTGTAAGAAAATCCAAAAAAATCGAAGATAGCTTGAATTAAATTTGCTAAAATTTAGTTCATAAAACTTAACAATTTTAAGAAAATCCAAAAAAATCGAAGATCGTTTCAATTAAATTTGCTAAAATTTCGTTCATAAAAATAAAAATTTGTAAAAAAATCAAAAAAAATCGAAGATAGTTTGAATTAAATTTGCTAAAATCTCGTTCATAAAAATAAAAATTTGTAAGAAAATCCAAAAAATCGAAGATAGCTTAAATTAAATTTGATATAATTTAGTTCATAAAAATTAAAATTTGTAAAAAAATTCAAAAAAATCGATGATAATTTCAATTAAATTTGCTAAAATTTCGTTCATAAAAATTAAAATTTGTAAGAAAATCTAAAAAAATCGAAGATAGTTTCAATTAAATTTGCTAAAATTTCGTTCATAAAAATTAAAATTTGTAAGAAAATCCAAAAAAATCGAAGATAGCTTGAATTAAATTTGCTAAAATTTAGTTCATAAAACTTAACAATTTTAAGAAAATCCAAAAAAATCGAAGATCGTTTCAATTAAATTTGCTAAAATTTAGTTCATAAAACTTAACAATTTTAAGAAAATCCAAAAAAATCGAAGATCGTTTCAATTAAATTTGCTAAAATTTCGTTCATAAAAATAAAAATTTGTAAAAAAATCCAAAAAAAATAGAATATAGTTTCAATTAAATTTGCTAAAATTGCGTTCATAAAAATAAAATTTGTAAAAAAAACCAAAAAAATCAAAGATAGTTTCAATTAAATTTGCTAAAATATCGTTCATAAAACTTAAAAATTTTGAGAAAATCCAAAAAAATCGAAGATAGTTTCAATTAAATTTGCTAAAATCTCGTTCATAAAAATAAAAATTTGTAAAAAAAAAAAAAATCGAAGATAGTTTCAATTAAATTTGCTAAAATTTCGTTCATAAAAATTAAAATTTGTAAGAAAATCCAAAAAAATCGAAGATACCTTGAATTAAATTTGCTCAAATTTAGTTCATAAAACTTAACAATTTTAAGAAAATCCAAAAAAATCGAAGATAGTTTCAATTAAATTTGCTAAAATTTCGTTCATAAAAATTAAAATTTGTAAGAAAATCCAAAAAAATCGAAGATAGTTTGAATTAAATTTTCTAAAATTTCGTTCATAAAAATAAAAATTTGTAAAAAAATCCAAAAAAATCTAAGATAGTTTCAATTATATTTGCTAAAATTTCGTTCATAAAATTAAAATTTGTAAGAAAATCCAAAAAATCGAAGATAGCTTAAATTAAATTTGATATAATTTAGTTCATAAAAATTAAAATTTGTAAAAAAATTCAAAAAAATCGATGATAATTTCAATTAAATTTGCTAAAATTTCGTTCATAAAAATTAAAATTTGTAAGAAAATCCAAAAAAATCGAAGATAGCTTGAATTAAATTTGCTAAAATTTAGTTCATAAAACTTAACAATTTTAAGAAAATCCAAAAAAATCGAAGATCGTTTCAATTGAATTTGCTAAAATTTCGTTCATAAAAATAAAAATTTGTAAAAAAATCTAAGATAGTTTCAATTATATTTGCTAAAATTTCGTTCATAAAAATTAAAATTGGTAAGAAAATCCAAAAAAATCGAAGATAGCTTAAATTAAATTTGCTATAATTTAGTTCATAAAAATTAAAATTTGTAAAAAAATTGGAAAAAACCGAAGATAGTCTCAATTAAATTTGCTAAAATTTCGTTCATAAAAATTAAAATTTGTAAGAAAATCCAAAAAAATCGTAGATAGTTTGAATTAAATTTTCTAAAATTTCGTTCATAAAAATAAAAATTTGTAAAAAATCCAAAAAAATCTAAGATAGTTTCAATTATATTTGCTAAAATTTCGTTCATAAAAATTAAAATTTGTAAGAAAATCCAAAAAAATCGAAGATAGCTTGAATTAAATTTGCTAAAATTTAGTTCATAAAACTTAACAATTTTAAGAAAATCCAAAAAAATCGAAGATCGTTTCAATTAAATATGCTAAAATTTCGTTCATAAAAATTAAAATTTGTAAGAAAATCCAAAAAAATCGAAGATAGTTTGAATTAAATTTTCTAAAATTTCGTTCATAAAAATAAAAATTTGTAAAAAAATCTAAAAAAATCTAAGATAGTTTCAATTATATTTGCTAAAATTTCGTTCATAAAAATTAAAATTTGTAAGAAAATCCAAAAAAATCGAAGATAGCTTGAATTAAATTTGCTAAAATGTAGTTCATAAAACTTAACAATTTTAAGAAAATCCAAAAAAATCGAAGATCGTTTCAATTAAATTTGCTAAAATTTCGTTCATAAAAATAAAAATTTGTAAAAAAATCCAAAAAAATCGAAGATAGTTTGAATTAAATTTGCTAAAATCTCGTTCATAAAAATAAAAATTTGTAAGAAAATCCAAAAAATCGAAGATAGCTTAAATTAAATTTGATATAATTTAGTTCATAAAAATTAAAATTTGTAAAAAAATTGGAAAAAATCGAAGATAGTCTCAATTAAATTTGCTAAAATTTCGTTCATAAAAATTAAAATTTGTAAGAAAATCCAAAAAAATCGAAGAGAGTTTGAATTAAATTTTCTAAAATTTCGTTCATAAAAATAAAAATTTGTAAAAAATCCAAAAAAATCTAAGATAGTTTCAATTATATTTGCTAAAATTTCGTTCATAAAAATTAAAATTTGTAAGAAAATCCAAAAAAATCGAAGATAGCTTGAATTAAATTTGCTAAAATTTAGTTCATAAAAATTAAAATTTGTAAAAAAATTCAAAAAAATCGATGATAATTTCAATTAAATTTGCTAAAATTTCGTTCATAAAAATTAAAATTTGTAAGAAAATCCAAAAAAATCGAAGATAGCTTGAATTAAATTTGCTAAAATTTAGTTCATAAAAATTAACAATTTTAAGAAAATCCAAAAAAATCGAAGATCGTTTCAATTAAATTTGCTAAAATTTCGTTCATAAAAATAAAAATTTGTAAAAAAATCTAAGATAGTTTCAATTATATTTGCTAAAATTTCGTTCATAAAAATTAAAATTGGTAAGAAAATCCAAAAAAATCGAAGATAGCTTAAATTAAATTTGCTATAATTTAGTTCATTAAAATTAAAATTTGTAAAAAAATTGGAAAAAATCGAAGATAGTCTCAATTAAATTTGCTAAAATTTCGTTCATAAAAATTAAAATTTGTAAGAAAATCCAAAAAAATCGAAGATAGTTTGAATTAAATTTTCTAAAATTTCGTTCATAAAAATAAAAATTTGTAAAAAATCCAAAAAAATCTAAGATAGTTTCAATTATATTTGCTAAAATTTCGTTCATAAAAATTAAAATTTGTAAGAAAATCCAAAAAAATCGAAGATAGCTTGAATTAAATTTGCTAAAATGTAGTTCATAAAACTTAACAATTTTAAGAAAATCCAAAAAAATCGAAGATCGTTTCAATTAAATTTGCTAAAATTTCGTTCATAAAAATAAAAATTTGTAAAATAATCCAAAAAAATCTAAGATAGTTTCAATTATATTTGCTAAAATTTCGTTCATAAAAATTAAAATTGGTAAGAAAATCCAAAAAAATCGAAGATAGCTTAAATTAAATTTGCTATAATTTAGTTCATAAAAATTAAAATTTGTAAAAAAATCCAAAAAAATCGATGATAGTTTCAATTAAATTTGCTAAAATTTCGTTCATAAAAATTAAAATTTGTAAGAAAATCTAAAAAAATCGAAGATAGCTTGAATTAAATTTGCTAAAATTTAGTTCATAAAACTTAACAATTTTAAGAAAATCCAAAAAAATCGAAGATCGTTTCAATTAAATTTGCTAAAATTTCGTTCATAAAAATAAAAATTTGTAAAAAAATCCAAAAAAATCGAAGATAGTTTGAATTAAATTTGCTAAAATCTCGTTCATAAAAATAAAAATTTGTAAGAAAATCCAAAAAATCGAAGATAGCTTAAATTAAATTTGATATAATTTAGTTCATAAAAATTAAAATTTGTAAAAAAATTAAAAAAAATCGATGATAATTTCAATTAAATTTGCTAAAATTTCGTTCATAAAAATTAAAATTTGTAAGAAAATCCAAAAAAATCGAAGATAGCTTGAATTAAATTTGCTAAAATTTAGTTCATAAAACTTAACAATTTTAAGAAAATCCAAAAAAATCGAAGATCGTTTCAATTAAATTTGCTAAAATTTCGTTCATAAAAATAAAAATTTGTAAAAAAATCCAAAAAAATCTAAGATAGTTTCAATTATATTTGCTAAAATTTCGTTCATAAAAATTAAAATTGGTAAGAAAATCCAAAAAAATCGAAGATAGCTTAAATTAAATTTGCTATAATTTAGTTCATTAAAATTAAAATTTGTAAAAAAATTGGAAAAATCGAAGATAGTCTCAATTAAATTTGCTAAAATTTCGTTCATAAAAATTAAAATTTGTAAGAAAATCCAAAAAAATCGAAGATAGTTTGAATTAAATTTTCTAAAATTTCGTTCATAAAAATAAAAATTTGTAAAAAATCCAAAAAAATCTAAGATAGTTTCAATTATATTTGCTAAAATTTCGTTCATAAAAATTAAAATTTGTAAGAAAATCCAAAAAAATCGAAGATAGCTTGAATTAAATTTGCTAAAATTTAGTTCATAAAACTTAACAATTTTAAGAAAATCCAAAAAAATCGAAGATCGTTTCAATTAAATTTGCTAAAATTTCGTTCATAAAAATTAAAATTTGTAAGTAAATCCAAAAAAATCGAAGATAGCATGAATTAAATTTGCTAAAATTTAGTTCATAAAACTTAACAATTTTAAGAAAATCCAAAAAAATCGAAGATCGTTTCAATTAAATTTGCTAAAATTTCGTTCATAAAAATAAAAATTAGTAAAAAAATCCAAAAAAAATAGAATATAATTTCAATTAAATTTGCTAAAATTGCGTTCATAAAAATAAAATTTGTAAAAAAATCCAAAAAAATCAAAGATAGTTTAAATTAAATTTGCTAAAATATCGTTCATAAAACTTAAAAATTTTAAGAAAATCCAAAAAAATCAAAGATAGTTTCAATTAAATTTGCTAAAATCTCGTTCATAAAAATAAAAATTTGTAAAAAAAAAAAAATCGAAGATAGTTTCAATTAAATTTGCTAAAATTTCGTTCATAAAAATTAAAATTTGTAAGAAAATCCAAAAAAATCGAAGATACCTTGAATTAAATTTGCTAAAATTTAGTTCATAAAACTTAACAATTTTAAGAAAATCCAAAAAAAATCGAAGATCGTTTCAATTAAATTTGCTAAAATTTCGTTCATAAAAATAAAAATTTGTAAAATAATCCAAAAAAATCTAAGATAGTTTCAATTATATTTGCTAAAATTTCGTTCATAAAAATTAAAATTTGTAAGAAAATCCAAAAAATCGAAGATAGCTTAAATTAAATTTGATATAATTTAGTTCATAAAAATGAAAATTTGTAAAAAAATTCAAAAAAATCGATGATAATTTCAATTAAATTTGCTAAAATTTCGTTCATAAAAATTAAAATTTGTAAGAAAATCCAAAAAAATCGAAGATAGCTTGAATTAAATTTGCTAAAATTTAGTTCATAAAACTTAACAATTTTAAGAAAATCCAAAAAAATCGAAGATCGTTTCAATTAAATTTGCTAAAATTTCGTTCATAAAAATAAAAATTTGTAAAATAATCCAAAAAAATCTAAGATAGTTTCAATTATATTTGCTAAAATTTCGTTCATAAAAATTAAAATTTGTAAGAAAATCCAAAAAAATCGAAGATAGCTTGAATTAAATTTGCTAAAATGTAGTTCATAAAACTTAACAATTTTAAGAAAATCCAAAAAAATCGAAGATCGTTTCAATTAAATTTGCTAAAATTGCGTTCATAAAAATAAAATTTGTAAAAAAATCCAAAAAAATCAAAGATAGTTTCAATTAAATTTGCTAAAATATCGTTCATAAAACTTAAAAATTTTAAGAAAATCCAAAAAAATCAAAGATAGTTTCAATTAAATTTGCTAAAATTTCGTTCATAAAAATTAAAATTTGTAAGAAAATTCAAAAAAATCGAAGGTACCTTGAATTAAATTTGCTAAAATTTAGTTCATAAAACTTAACAATTTTAAGAAAATCCAAAAAAATCGAAGATCGTTTCAATTAAATTTGCTAAAATTTCGTTCATAAAAATAAAAATTTGTAAAAAAATCCAAAAAAATCAAAGATAGTTTGAATTAAATTTGCTAAAATCTCGTTCATAAAAATAAAAATTTGTAAAAAAATAAAAAAAAATCGAAGATAGTTTCAATTAAATTTGCTAAACTTTCGTTCATAAAAATTAAAATTTGTAAAAAAATCGAAGATAGTTTCAATTAAATTTGCTAAAATTTCTTTCATAAAAATTAAAATTTTTAAAAAAATCCAAAAAAATCGAAGATAGTTTCAATTAAATTTGATAAAATTTCGTTCATAAAAATAAAAATTTGTAAAAAAATCCAAAAAAATCGAAGATAGTTTCAATTAAATTTGCTAAAATTTCGTTCATAAAAATTAAAATTTGTAAGAAAATCCAAAAAAATCGAAGATAGTTTGAATTAAATTTTCTAAAATTTCGTTCATAAAAATAAAAATTTGTAAAAAAATCCAAAAAAATCTAAGATAGTTTCAATTATATTTGCTAAAATTTCGTTCATAAAAATTAAAATTTGTAAGAAAATCCAAAAAATCGAAGATAGCTTAAATTAAATTTGATATAATTTAGTTCATAAAAATTAAAATTTGTAAAAAAATTCAAAAAAATCGATGATAATTTCAATTAAATTTGCTAAAATTTCGTTCATAAAAATTAAAATTTGTAAGAAAATCCAAAAAAATCGAAGATAGCTTGAATTAAATTTGCTAAAATTTAGTTCATAAAACTTAACAATTTTAAGAAAATCCAAAAAAATCGAAGATCGTTTCAATTAAATTTGCTAAAATTTCGTTCATAAAAATAAAAATTTGTAAAAAAATCTAAGATAGTTTCAATTATATTTGCTAAAATTTCGTTCATAAAAATTAAAATTGGTAAGAAAATCCAAAAAAATCGAAGATCGTTTCAATTAAATTTGCTAAAATTTCGTTCATAAAAATAAAAATTAGTAAAAAAAATCCAAAAAAAATAGAATATAATTTCAATTAAATTTGCTAAAATTGCGTTCATAAAAATAAAATTTGTAAAAAAATCCAAAAAAATCGAAGATAGTTTGAATTAAATTTTCTAAAATTTCGTTCATAAAAATAAAAATTTGTAAAAAATCCAAAAAAATCTAAGATAGTTTCAATTATATTTGCTAAAATTTCGTTCATAAAAATTAAAATTTGTAAGAAAATCCAAAAAAATCGAAGATAGCTTGAATTAAATTTGCTAAAATGTAGTTCATAAAACTTAACAATTTTAAGAAAATCCAAAAAAATCGAAGATCGTTTCAATTAAATTTGCTAAAATTTCGTTCATAAAAATAAAAATTTGTAAAATAATCCAAAAAAATCTAAGATAGTTTCAATTATATTTGCTAAAATTTCGTTCATAAAAATTAAAATTGGTAAGAAAATCCAAAAAAATCGAAGATAGCTTAAATTAAATTTGCTATAATTTAGTTCATAAAAATTAATATTTGTAAAAAAATCCAAAAAAATCGATGATAGTTTCAATTAAATTTGCTAAAATTTCGTTCATAAAAATTAAAATTTGTAAGAAAATCCAAAAAAATCGAAGATAGCTTGAATTAAATTTGCTAAAATTTAGTTCATAAAACTTAACAATTTTAAGAAAATCCAAAAAAATCGAAGATCGTTTCAATTAAATTTGCTAAAATTTCGTTCATAAAAATAAAAATTTGTAAAAAAATCCAAAAAAATCGAAGATAGTTTGAATTAAATTTGCTAAAATCTCGTTCATAAAAATAAAAATTTGTAAGAAAATCCAAAAAATCGAAGATAGCTTAAATTAAATTTGATATAATTTAGTTCATAAAAATTAAAATTTGTAAAAAAATTAAAAAAAATCGATGATAATTTCAATTAAATTTGCTAAAATTTCGTTCATAAAAATTAAAATTTGTAAGAAAATCCAAAAAAATCGAAGATAGCTTGAATTAAATTTGCTAAAATTTAGTTCATAAAACTTAACAATTTTAAGAAAATCCAAAAAAATCGAAGATCGTTTCAATTAAATTTGCTAAAATTTCGTTCATAAAAATAAAAATTTGTAAAAAAATCCAAAAAAATCTAAGATAGTTTCAATTATATTTGCTAAAATTTCGTTCATAAAAATTAAAATTGGTAAGAAAATCCAAAAAAATCGAAGATAGCTTAAATTAAATTTGCTATAATTTAGTTCATTAAAATTAAAATTTGTAAAAAAATTGGAAAAAATCGAAGATAGTCTCAATTAAATTTGCTAAAATTTCGTTCATAAAAATTAAAATTTGTAAGAAAATCCAAAAAAATCGAAGATAGTTTGAATTAAATTTTCTAAAATTTCGTTCATAAAAATAAAAATTTGTAAAAAATCCAAAAAAATCTAAGATAGTTTCAATTATATTTGCTAAAATTTCGTTCATAAAAATTAAAATTTGTAAGAAAATCCAAAAAAATCGAAGATAGCTTGAATTAAATTTGCTAAAATTTAGTTCATAAAACTTAACAATTTTAAGAAAATCCAAAAAAATCGAAGATCGTTTCAATTAAATTTGCTAAAATTTCGTTCATAAAAATTAAAATTTGTAAGTAAATCCAAAAAAATCGAAGATAGCATGAATTAAATTTGCTAAAATTTAGTTCATAAAACTTAACAATTTTAAGAAAATCCAAAAAAATCGAAGATCGTTTCAATTAAATTTGCTAAAATTTCGTTCATAAAAATAAAAATTAGTAAAAAAAATCCAAAAAAAATAGAATATAATTTCAATTAAATTTGCTAAAATTGCGTTCATAAAAATAAAATTTGTAAAAAAATCCAAAAAAATCAAAGATAGTTTAAATTAAATTTGCTAAAATATCGTTCATAAAACTTAAAAATTTTAAGAAAATCCAAAAAAATCAAAGATAGTTTCAATTAAATTTGCTAAAATCTCGTTCATAAAAATAAAAATTTGTAAAAAAAAAAAAATCGAAGATAGTTTCAATTAAATTTGCTAAAATTTCGTTCATAAAAATTAAAATTTGTAAGAAAATCCAAAAAAATCGAAGATACCTTGAATTAAATTTGCTAAAATTTAGTTCATAAAACTTAACAATTTTAAGAAAATCCAAAAAAAATCGAAGATCGTTTCAATTAAATTTGCTAAAATTTCGTTCATAAAAATAAAAATTTGTAAAATAATCCAAAAAAATCTAAGATAGTTTCAATTATATTTGCTAAAATTTCGTTCATAAAAATTAAAATTTGTAAGAAAATCCAAAAAATCGAAGATAGCTTAAATTAAATTTGATATAATTTAGTTCATAAAAATGAAAATTTGTAAAAAAATTCAAAAAAATCGATGATAATTTCAATTAAATTTGCTAAAATTTCGTTCATAAAAATTAAAATTTGTAAGAAAATCCAAAAAAATCGAAGATAGCTTGAATTAAATTTGCTAAAATTTAGTTCATAAAACTTAACAATTTTAAGAAAATCCAAAAAAATCGAAGATCGTTTCAATTAAATTTGCTAAAATTTCGTTCATAAAAATAAAAATTTGTAAAATAATCCAAAAAAATCTAAGATAGTTTCAATTATATTTGCTAAAATTTCGTTCATAAAAATTAAAATTTGTAAGAAAATCCAAAAAAATCGAAGATAGCTTGAATTAAATTTGCTAAAATGTAGTTCATAAAACTTAACAATTTTAAGAAAATCCAAAAAAATCGAAGATCGTTTCAATTAAATTTGCTAAAATTGCGTTCATAAAAATAAAATTTGTAAAAAAATCCAAAAAAATCAAAGATAGTTTCAATTAAATTTGCTAAAATATCGTTCATAAAACTTAAAAATTTTAAGAAAATCCAAAAAAATCAAAGATAGTTTCAATTAAATTTGCTAAAATTTCGTTCATAAAAATTAAAATTTGTAAGAAAATTCAAAAAAATCGAAGGTACCTTGAATTAAATTTGCTAAAATTTAGTTCATAAAACTTAACAATTTTAAGAAAATCCAAAAAAATCGAAGATCGTTTCAATTAAATTTGCTAAAATTTCGTTCATAAAAATAAAAATTTGTAAAAAAATCCAAAAAAATCAAAGATAGTTTGAATTAAATTTGCTAAAATCTCGTTCATAAAAATAAAAATTTGTAAAAAAATAAAAAAAAATCGAAGATAGTTTCAATTAAATTTGCTAAACTTTCGTTCATAAAAATTAAAATTTGTAAAAAAATCGAAGATAGTTTCAATTAAATTTGCTAAAATTTCTTTCATAAAAATTAAAATTTTTAAAAAAATCCAAAAAAATCGAAGATAGTTTCAATTAAATTTGATAAAATTTCGTTCATAAAAATAAAAATTTGTAAAAAAATCCAAAAAAATCGAAGATAGTTTCAATTAAATTTGCTAAAATTTCGTTCATAAAAATTAAAATTTGTAAGAAAATCCAAAAAAATCGAAGATAGTTTGAATTAAATTTTCTAAAATTTCGTTCATAAAAATAAAAATTTGTAAAAAAATCCAAAAAAATCTAAGATAGTTTCAATTATATTTGCTAAAATTTCGTTCATAAAAATTAAAATTTGTAAGAAAATCCAAAAAATCGAAGATAGCTTAAATTAAATTTGATATAATTTAGTTCATAAAAATTAAAATTTGTAAAAAAATTCAAAAAAATCGATGATAATTTCAATTAAATTTGCTAAAATTTCGTTCATAAAAATTAAAATTTGTAAGAAAATCCAAAAAAATCGAAGATAGCTTGAATTAAATTTGCTAAAATTTAGTTCATAAAACTTAACAATTTTAAGAAAATCCAAAAAAATCGAAGATCGTTTCAATTAAATTTGCTAAAATTTCGTTCATAAAAATAAAAATTTGTAAAAAAATCTAAGATAGTTTCAATTATATTTGCTAAAATTTCGTTCATAAAAATTAAAATTGGTAAGAAAATCCAAAAAAATCGAAGATAGCTTAAATTAAATTTGCTATAATTTAGTTCATTAAAATTAAAATTTGTAAAAAAATTGGAAAAAATCGAAGATAGTCTCAATTAAATTTGCTAAAATTTCGTTCATAAAAATTAAAATTTGTAAGAAAATCCAAAAAAATCGAAGATAGTTTGAATTAAATTTTCTAAAATTTCGTTCATAAAAATAAAAATTTGTAAAAAATCCAAAAAAATCTAAGATAGTTTCAATTATATTTGCTAAAATTTCGTTCATAAAAATTAAAATTTGTAAGAAAATCCAAAAAAATCGAAGATAGCTTGAATTAAATTTGCTAAAATGTAGTTCATAAAACTTAACAATTTTAAGAAAATCCAAAAAAATCGAAGATCGTTTCAATTAAATTTGCTAAAATTTCGTTCATAAAAATAAAAATTTGTAAAATAATCCAAAAAAATCTAAGATAGTTTCAATTATATTTGCTAAAATTTCGTTCATAAAAATTAAAATTGGTAAGAAAATCCAAAAAAATCGAAGATAGCTTAAATTAAATTTGCTATAATTTAGTTCATAAAAATTAATATTTGTAAAAAAATCCAAAAAAATCGATGATAGTTTCAATTAAATTTGCTAAAATTTCGTTCATAAAAATTAAAATTTGTAAGAAAATCCAAAAAAATCGAAGATAGCTTGAATTAAATTTGCTAAAATTTAGTTCATAAAACTTAACAATTTTAAGAAAATCCAAAAAAATCGAAGATCGTTTCAATTAAATTTGCTAAAATTTCGTTCATAAAAATAAAAATTTGTAAAAAAATCCAAAAAAATCGAAGATAGTTTGAATTAAATTTGCTAAAATCTCGTTCATAAAAATAAAAATTTGTAAGAAAATCCAAAAAATCGAAGATAGCTTAAATTAAATTTGATATAATTTAGTTCATAAAAATTAAAATTTGTAAAAAAATTAAAAAAAATCGATGATAATTTCAATTAAATTTGCTAAAATTTCGTTCATAAAAATTAAAATTTGTAAGAAAATCCAAAAAAATCGAAGATAGCTTGAATTAAATTTGCTAAAATTTAGTTCATAAAACTTAACAATTTTAAGAAAATCCAAAAAAATCGAAGATCGTTTCAATTAAATTTGCTAAAATTTCGTTCATAAAAATAAAAATTTGTAAAAAAATCCAAAAAAATCTAAGATAGTTTCAATTATATTTGCTAAAATTTCGTTCATAAAAATTAAAATTGGTAAGAAAATCCAAAAAAATCGAAGATAGCTTAAATTAAATTTGCTATAATTTAGTTCATTAAAATTAAAATTTGTAAAAAAATTGGAAAAAATCGAAGATAGTCTCAATTAAATTTGCTAAAATTTCGTTCATAAAAATTAAAATTTGTAAGAAAATCCAAAAAAATCGAAGATAGTTTGAATTAAATTTTCTAAAATTTCGTTCATAAAAATAAAAATTTGTAAAAAATCCAAAAAAATCTAAGATAGTTTCAATTATATTTGCTAAAATTTCGTTCATAAAAATTAAAATTTGTAAGAAAATCCAAAAAAATCGAAGATAGCTTGAATTAAATTTGCTAAAATTTAGTTCATAAAACTTAACAATTTTAAGAAAATCCAAAAAAATCGAAGATCGTTTCAATTAAATTTGCTAAAATTTCGTTCATAAAAATTAAAATTTGTAAGTAAATCCAAAAAAATCGAAGATAGCATGAATTAAATTTGCTAAAATTTAGTTCATAAAACTTAACAATTTTAAGAAAATCCAAAAAAATCGAAGATCGTTTCAATTAAATTTGCTAAAATTTCGTTCATAAAAATAAAAATTAGTAAAAAAATCCAAAAAAAATAGAATATAATTTCAATTAAATTTGCTAAAATTGCGTTCATAAAAATAAAATTTGTAAAAAAATCCAAAAAAATCAAAGATAGTTTCAATTAAATTTGCTAAAATATCGTTCATAAAACTTAAAAATTTTAAGAAAATCCAAAAAAATCAAAGATAGTTTCAATTAAATTTGCTAAAATCTCGTTCATAAAAATAAAAATTTGTAAAAAAAAAAAATTGAAGATAGTTTCAATTAAATTTGCTAAAATTTCGTTCATAAAAATTAAAATTTGTAAGAAAATCCAAAAAAATCGAAGATACCTTGAATTAAATTTGCTAAAATTTAGTTCATAAAACTTAACAATTTTAAGAAAATCCAAAAAAATCGAAGATCGTTTCAATTAAATTTGCTAAAATTTCGTTCATAAAACTAAAAATTTGTAAAAAAATCCAAAAAAATCCAAGATAGTTTGAATTAAATTTGCTAAAATCTCGTTCATAAAAATAAAAATTTGTAAAAAAATAAAAAAAAATCGAAGATAGTTTCAATTAAATTTGCTAAACTTTCGTTTATAAAAATTAAAATTTGTAAAAAAATCGAAGATAGTTTCAATTAAATTTGCTAAAATTTCTTCCATAAAAATTAAAATTTTTAAAAAATCCAAAAAAATCGAAGATAGTTTCAATTAAATTTGATAAAATTTCGTTCATAAAAATAAAAATTTGTAAAAAAATCCAAAAAAATCGAAGATAGTTTCAATTAAATTTGCTAAAATTTCGTTCATAAAAATTAAAATTTGTAAGAAAATCCAAAAAAATCGAAGATAGTTTGAATTAAATTTTCTAAAATTTCGTTCATAAAAATAAAACTTTGTAAAAAAATCCAAAAAAATCTAAGATAGTTTCAATTATATTTGCTAAAATTTCGTTCATAAAAATAAAAATTTGTAAAATAATCCAAAAAAATCTAAGATAGTTTCAATTATATTTGCTAAAATTTCGTTCATAAAAATTAAAATTGGTAAGAAAATCCAAAAAAATCGAAGATAGCTTAAATTAAATTTGCTATAATTTAGTTCATAAAAATTAAAATTTGTAAAAAAATCCAAAAAAATCGATGATAGTTTCAATTAAATTTGCTAAAATTTCGTTCATAAAAATTAAAATTTGTAAGAAAATCCAAAAAAATCGAAGATAGCTTGAATTAAAATTGCTAAAATTTAGTTCATAAAACTTAACAATTTTAAGAAAATCCAAAAAAATCGAAGATCGTTTCAATTAAATTTGCTAAAATTTCGTTCATAAAAATAAAAATTTGTAAAAAAATCCAAAAAAATCTAAGATAGTTTCAATTATATTTGCTAAAATTTCGTTCATAAAAATTAAAATTGGTAAGAAAATCCAAAAAAATCGAAGATAGCTTAAATTAAATTTGCTATAATTTAGTTCATTAAAATTAAAATTTGTAAAAAAATTGGAAAAAATCGAAGATAGTCTCAATTAAATTTGCTAAAATTTCGTTCATAAAAATTAAAATTTGTAAGAAAATCCAAAAAAATCGAAGATAGTTTGAATTAAATTTTCTAAAATTTCGTTCATAAAAATAAAGATTTGTAAAAAATCCAAAAAAATCTAAGATAGTTTCAATTATATTTGCTAAAATTTCGTTCATAAAAATTAAAATTTGTAAGAAAATCCAAAAAAATCGAAGATAGCTTGAATTAAATTTGCTAAAATGTAGTTCATAAAACTTAACAATTTTAAGAAAATCCAAAAAAATCGAAGATCGTTTCAATTAAATTTGCTAAAATTTCGTTCATAAAAATAAAAATTTGTAAAATAATCCAAAAAAATCTAAGATAGTTTCAATTATATTTGCTAAAATTTCGTTCATAAAAATTAAAATTGGTAAGAAAATCCAAAAAAATCGAAGATAGCTTAAATTAAATTTGCTATAATTTAGTTCATAAAAATTAAAATTTGTAAAAAAATCCAAAAAAATCGATGATAGTTTCAATTAAATTTGCTAAAATTTCGTTCACAAAAATTAAAATTTGTAAGAAAATCCAAAAAAATCGAAGATAGCTTGAATTAAATTTGCTAAAATTTAGTTCATAAAACTTAACAATTTTAAGAAAATCCAAAAAAATCGAAGATCGTTTCAATTAAATTTGCTAAAATTTCGTTCATAAAAATAAAAATTTGTAAAAAAATCCAAAAAAATCGAAGATAGTTTGAATTAAATTTGCTAAAATCTCGTTCATAAAAATAAAAATTTGCAAGAAAATCCAAAAAATCGAAGATAGCTTAAATTAAATTTGATATAATTTAGTTCATAAAAATTAAAATTTGTAAAAAAATTCAAAAAAATCGATGATAATTTCAATTAAATTTGCTAAAATTTCGTTCATAAAAATTAAAATTTGTAAGAAAATCCAAAAAAATCGAAGATAGCTTGAATTAAATTTGCTAAAATTTAGTTCATAAAACTTAACAATTTTAAGAAAATCCAAAAAAATCGAAGATAGTTTCAATTAAATTTGCTAAAATCTCGTTCATAAAAATAAAAATTTGTAAAAAAAAAAAATCGAAGATAGTTTCAATTAAATTTGCTAAAATTTCGTTCATAAAAATTAAAATTTGTAAGAAAATCCAAAAAAATCGAAGATACCTTGAATTAAATTTGCTAAAATTTAGTTCATAAAACTTAACAATTTTAAGAAAATCCAAAAAAATCGAAGATCGTTTCAATTAAATTTGCTAAAATTTTGTTCATAAAAATAAAAATTTGTAAAAAAATCCAAAAAAATCAAAGATAGTTTGAATTAAATTTGCTAAAATCTCGTTCATAAAAATAAAAATTTGTAAAAAAATAAAAAAAAATCGAAGATAGTTTCAATTAAATTTGCTAAACTTTCGTTTATAAAAATTAAAATTTGTAAAAAAATCGAAGATAGTTTCAATTAAATTTGCTAAAATTTCTTCCATAAAAATTAAAATTTTTAAAAAATCCAAAAAAATCGAAGATAGTTTCAATTAAATTTGATAAAATTTCGTTCATAAAAATAAAAATTTGTAAAAAAATCCAAAAAAATCGAAGATAGTTTCAATTAAATTTGCTAAAATTTCGTTCATAAAAATTAAAATTTGTAAGAAAATCCAAAAAAATCGAAGATAGTTTGAATTAAATTTTCTAAAATTTCGTTCATAAAAATAAAACTTTGTAAAAAAATCCAAAAAAATCTAAGATAGTTTCAATTATATTTGCTAAAATTTCGTTCATAAAAATAAAAATTTGTAAAATAATCCAAAAAAATCTAAGATAGTTTCAATTATATTTGCTAAAATTTCGTTCATAAAAATTAAAATTGGTAAGAAAATCCAAAAAAATCGAAGATAGCTTAAATTAAATTTGCTATAATTTAGTTCATAAAAATTAAAATTTGTAAAAAAATCCAAAAAAATCGATGATAGTTTCAATTAAATTTGCTAAAATTTCGTTCATAAAAATTAAAATTTGTAAGAAAATCCAAAAAAATCGAAGATAGCTTGAATTAAAATTGCTAAAATTTAGTTCATAAAACTTAACAATTTTAAGAAAATCCAAAAAAATCGAAGATCGTTTCAATTAAATTTGCTAAAATTTCGTTCATAAAAATAAAAATTTGTAAAAAAATCCAAAAAAATCTAAGATAGTTTCAATTATATTTGCTAAAATTTCGTTCATAAAAATTAAAATTGGTAAGAAAATCCAAAAAAATCGAAGATAGCTTAAATTAAATTTGCTATAATTTAGTTCATTAAAATTAAAATTTGTAAAAAAATTGGAAAAAATCGAAGATAGTCTCAATTAAATTTGCTAAAATTTCGTTCATAAAAATTAAAATTTGTAAGAAAATCCAAAAAAATCGAAGATAGTTTGAATTAAATTTTCTAAAATTTCGTTCATAAAAATAAAGATTTGTAAAAAATCCAAAAAAATCTAAGATAGTTTCAATTATATTTGCTAAAATTTCGTTCATAAAAATTAAAATTTGTAAGAAAATCCAAAAAAATCGAAGATAGCTTGAATTAAATTTGCTAAAATGTAGTTCATAAAACTTAACAATTTTAAGAAAATCCAAAAAAATCGAAGATCGTTTCAATTAAATTTGCTAAAATTTCGTTCATAAAAATAAAAATTTGTAAAATAATCCAAAAAAATCTAAGATAGTTTCAATTATATTTGCTAAAATTTCGTTCATAAAAATTAAAATTGGTAAGAAAATCCAAAAAAATCGAAGATAGCTTAAATTAAATTTGCTATAATTTAGTTCATAAAAATTAAAATTTGTAAAAAAATCCAAAAAAATCGATGATAGTTTCAATTAAATTTGCTAAAATTTCGTTCACAAAAATTAAAATTTGTAAGAAAATCCAAAAAAATCGAAGATAGCTTGAATTAAATTTGCTAAAATTTAGTTCATAAAACTTAACAATTTTAAGAAAATCCAAAAAAATCGAAGATCGTTTCAATTAAATTTGCTAAAATTTCGTTCATAAAAATAAAAATTTGTAAAAAAATCCAAAAAAATCGAAGATAGTTTGAATTAAATTTGCTAAAATCTCGTTCATAAAAATAAAAATTTGCAAGAAAATCCAAAAAATCGAAGATAGCTTAAATTAAATTTGATATAATTTAGTTCATAAAAATTAAAATTTGTAAAAAAATTCAAAAAAATCGATGATAATTTCAATTAAATTTGCTAAAATTTCGTTCATAAAAATTAAAATTTGTAAGAAAATCCAAAAAAATCGAAGATAGCTTGAATTAAATTTGCTAAAATTTAGTTCATAAAACTTAACAATTTTAAGAAAATCCAAAAAAATCGAAGATAGTTTCAATTAAATTTGCTAAAATCTCGTTCATAAAAATAAAAATTTGTAAAAAAAAAAAATCGAAGATAGTTTCAATTAAATTTGCTAAAATTTCGTTCATAAAAATTAAAATTTGTAAGAAAATCCAAAAAAATCGAAGATACCTTGAATTAAATTTGCTAAAATTTAGTTCATAAAACTTAACAATTTTAAGAAAATCCAAAAAAATCGAAGATCGTTTCAATTAAATTTGCTAAAATTTTGTTCATAAAAATAAAAATTTGTAAAAAAATCCAAAAAAATCAAAGATAGTTTGAATTAAATTTGCTAAAATCTCGTTCATAAAAATAAAAATTTGTAAAAAAATAAAAAAAAATCGAAGATAGTTTCAATTAAATTTGCTAAACTTTCGTTCATAAAAATTAAAATTTGTAAAAAAATCGAAGATAGTTTCAATTAAATTTGCTAAAATTTCTTTCATAAAAATTAAAATTTTTAAAAAAATCCAAAAAAATCGAAGATAGTTTCAATTAAATTTGATAAAATTTCGTTCATAAAAATAAAAATTTGTAAAAAAATCCAAAAAAATCGAAGATAGTTTCAATTAAATTTGCTAAAATTTCGTTCATAAAAATTAAAATTTGTAAGAAAATCCAAAAAAATCGAAGATAGTTTGAATTAAATTTTCTAAAATTTCGTTCATAAAAATAAAAATTTGTAAAAAAATCCAAAAAAATCTAAGATAGTTTCAATTACATTTGCTAAAATTTCGTTCATAAAAATTAAAATTTGTAAGAAAATCCAAAAAAATCGAAGATAGCTTGAATTAAATTTGCTAAAATGTAGTTCATAAAACTTAACAATTTTAAGAAAATCCAAAAAAATCGAAGATCGTTTCAATTAAATTTGCTAAAATTTCGTTCATAAAAATAAAAATTTGTAAAATAATCCAAAAAAATCTAAGATAGTTTCAATTATATTTGCTAAAATTTCGTTCATAAAAATTAAAATTGGTAAGAAAATCCAAAAAAATCGAAGATAGCTTAAATTAAATTTGCTATAATTTAGTTCATAAAAATTAAAATTTGTAAAAAAATCCAAAAAAATCGATGATAGTTTCAATTAAATTTGCTAAAATTTCGTTCATTAAAATTAAAATTTGTAAGAAAATCCAAAAAAATCGAAGATAGCTTGAATTAAATTTGCTAAAATTTAGTTCATAAAACTTAACAATTTTAAGAAAATCCAAAAAAATCGAAGATCGTTTCAATTAAATTTGCTAAAATTTCGTTCATAAAAATAAAAATTTGTAAAAAAATCCAAAAAAATCGAAGATAGTTTGAATTAAGTTTGCTAAAATCTCGTTCATAAATATAAAAATTTGTAAAAAAATACAAAAAAAATCGAAGATAGTTTCAATTAAATTTGCTAAACTTTCGTTCATAAAAATAAAAATTTGTAAAAAAATCGAAGATAGTTTCAATTAAATTTGCTAAAATTTCTTTCATAAAAATTAAAATTTGTAAAAAAATCCAAAATAATCGAAGATAGTTTCAATTAAATTTGATAAAATTTCGTTCATAAAAATAAAAATTTGTAAAAAAATCTAAAAAAATCGAAGATAGTTTCAATTAAATTTGCTAAAATTTCGTTCATAAAAATTAAAATTTGTAAGAAAATCCAAAAAAATCGAAGATAGTTTGAATTAAATTTTCTAAAATTTCGTTCATAAAAATAAAAATTTGTAAAAAAATCCAAAAAAATCTAAGATAGTTTCAATTATATTTGCTAAAATTTCGTTCATAAAAATTAAAATTTGTAAGAAAATCCAAAAAAATCGAAGATTGCTTGAATTAAATTTGCTAAAATTTAGTTCATAAAACTTAACAATTTTAAGAAAATCCAAAAAAATCGAAGATCGTTTCAATTAAATTTGCTAAAATTTCGTTCATAAAAATTAAAATTTGTAAGAAAATCCAAAAAAATCGAAGATAGCTTGAATTAAATTTTCTAAAATTTAGTTCATAAAACTTAACAATTTTAAGAAAATCCAAAAAAATCGAAGACCGTTTCAATTAAATTTGCTAAAATTTCGTTCATAAAAATAAAAATTTGTAAAAAAATCCAAAAAAATCGAAGATAGTTTGAATTAAATTTGCTAAAATCTCGTTCATAAAAATAAAAATTTGTAAAAAAATAAAAAAAAATCGAAGATAGTTTCAATTAAATTTGCTAAACTTTCGTTCATAAAAATTAAAATTTGTAAAAAAATCGCAGATTGTTTCAATTAAATTTACTAAAATTTCTTTCATAAAAATTAAAATTTGTAAAAAAATCCAAAAAAATCGAAGATAGTTTCAATTAAATTTGATAAAATTTCGTTCATAAAAATAAAAATTTGTAAAAAAATCCAAAAAAATCGAAGATAGTTTCAATTAAATTTGCTAAAATTTCGTTCATAAAAATTAAAATTTGAAAGAAAATCCAAAAAAATCGAAGATAGTTTGAATTAAATTTTCTAAAATTTCGTTCATAAAAATAAAAATTTGTAAAAAAATCCAAAAAAATCTAAGATAGTTTCAATTATATTTGCTAAAATTTCGTTCATAAAAATTAAAATTTGTAAGAAAATCCAAAAAAATCGAAGATAGCTTGAATTAAATTTGCTAAAATTTAGTTCATAAAACTTAACAATTTTAAGAAAATCCAAAAAAATCGAAGATCGTTTCAATTAAATTTGCTAAAATTTCGTTCATAAAAATAAAAATTTGTAAAAAAATCCAAAAAAATCGAAGATAGTTTCAATTATATTTGCTAAAATTTCGTTCATAAAAATTAAAATTTGTAAGGAAATCCAAAAAAATCGAAGATAGCTTGAATTAAATTTTCTAAAATTTAGTTCATAAAACTTAACAATTTTAAGAAAATCCAAAAAAATCGAAGACCGTTTCAATTAAATTTGCTAAAATTTCGTTCATAAAAATAAAAATTTGTAAAAAAATCCAAAAAAATCGAAGATAGTTTGAATTAAATTTGCTAAAATCTCGTTCATAAAAATAAAAATTTGTAAAAAAATAAAAAAAAATCGAAGATAGTTTCAATTAAATTTGCTAAACTTTCGTTCATAAAAATTAAAATTTGTAAAAAAATCGCAGATTGATTCAATTAAATTTGCTAAAATTTCTTTCATAAAAATTAAAATTTGTAAAAAAATCCAAAAGAATCTAAGATAGTTTCAATTATATTTGCTAAAATTTCGTTCATTAAAATTAAAATTTGTAAGAAAATCCAAAAAAATCGAAGATAGTTTCAATTAAATTTGCTAAAATATCGTTCATAAAACTTATAAATTTTAAGAAAATCCAAAAAAATCGAAGATAGTTTCAATTAAATTTGCTAAAATCTCGTTCATAAAAATAAAAATTTGTAAAAAAAAAAAAATCGAAGATAGTTTCAATTAAATTTGCTAAAATTTCGTTCATAAAAATTAAAATTTGTAAGAAAATCCAAAAAAATCGAAGATACCTTGAATTAAATTTGCTAAAATTTAGTTCATAAAACTTAACAATTTTAAGAAAATCCAAAAAAATCGAAGATCGTTTCAATTAAATTTGCTAAAATTTCGTTCATAAAAATAAAAATTTGTAAAAAAATCCAAAAAAATCAAAGATAGTTTGAATTAAATTTGCTAAAATCTCGTTCATAAAAATAAAAATTTGTAAAAAAATGAAAAAAATCGAAGATAGTTTCAATTAAATTTGCTAAACTTTCGTTCATAAAAATTAAAATTTGTAAAAAAATCGAAGATAGTTTCAATTAAATTTGCTAAAATTTCTTTCATAAAAATTAAAATTTTTAAAAAAATCCAAAAAATCGAAGATAGTTTCAATTAAATTTGATAAAATTTCGTTCATAAAAATAAAAATTTGTAAAAAAATCCAAAAAAATCGAAGATAGTTTCAATTAAATTTGCTAAAATTTCGTTCATAAAAATTAAAATTTGTAAGAAAATCCAAAAAAATCGAAGATAGTTTGAATTAAATTTTCTAAAATTTCGTTCATAAAAATAAAAATTTGTAAAAAAATCCAAAAAAATCTAAGATAGTTTCAATTATATTTGCTAAAATTTCGTTCATAAAAATTAAAATTTGTAAGAAAATCCAAAAAAATCGAAGATAGCTTGAATTAAATTTGCTAAAATGTAGTTCATAAAACTTAACAATTTTAAGAAAATCCAAAAAAATCGAAGATAGTTTCAATTAAATTTGCTAAACTTTCGTTCATAAAAATAAAAATTTGTAAAAAAATCGAAGATAGTTTCAATTAAATTTGCTAAAATTTCTTTCATAAAAATTAAAATTTGTAAAAAAATCCAAAATAATCGAAGATAGTTTCAATTAAATTTGATAAAATTTTGTTCATAAAAATAAAAATTTGTAAAAAAATCTAAAAAAATCGAAGATAGTTTCAATTAAATTTGCTAAAATTTCGTTCATAAAAATTAAAATTTGTAAGAAAATCCAAAAAAATCGAAGATAGTTTGAATTAAATTTTCTAAAATTTCGTTCATAAAAATAAAAATTTGTAAAAAAATCCAAAAAAATCTAAGATAGTTTCAATTATATTTGCTAAAATTTCGTTCATAAAAATTAAAATTTGTAAGAAAATCCAAAAAAATCGAAGATTGCTTGAATTAAATTTGCTAAAATTTAGTTCATAAAACTTAACAATTTTAAGAAAATCCAAAAAAATCGAAGATCGTTTCAATTAAATTTGCTAAAATTTCGTTCATAAAAATTAAAATTTGTAAGAAAATCCAAAAAAATCGAAGATAGCTTGAATTAAATTTTCTAAAATTTAGTTCATAAAACTTAACAATTTTAAGAAAATCCAAAAAAATCGAAGACCGTTTCAATTAAATTTGCTAAAATTTCGTTCATAAAAATAAAAATTTGTAAAAAAATCCAAAAAAATCGAAGATAGTTTGAATTAAATTTGCTAAAATCTCGTTCATAAAAATAAAAATTTGTAAAAAAATAAAAAAAAATCGAAGATAGTTTCAATTAAATTTGCTAAACTTTCGTTCATAAAAATTAAAATTTGTAAAAAAATCGCAAATTGTTTCAATTAAATTTGCTAAAATTTCTTTCATAAAAATTAAAATTTGTAAAAAAATCCAAAATAATCGAAGATAGTTTCAATTAAATTTGATAAAATTTCGTTCATAAAAATAAAAATTTGTAAAAAAATCTAAAAAAATCGAAGATAGTTTCAATTAAATTTGCTAAAATTTCGTTCATAAAAATTAAAATTTGTAAGAAAATCCAAAAAAATCGAAGATAGTTTGAATTAAATTTTCTAAAATTTCGTTCATAAAAATAAAAATTTGTAAAAAAATCCAAAAAAATCTAAGATAGTTTCAATTATATTTGCTAAAATTTCGTTCATAAAAATTAAAATTTGTAAGAAAATCCAAAAAAATCGAAGATTGCTTGAATTAAATTTGCTAAAATTTAGTTCATAAAACTTAACAATTTTAAGAAAATCCAAAAAAATCGAAGATCGTTTCAATTAAATTTGCTAAAATTTCGTTCATAAAAATTAAAATTTGTAAGAAAATCCAAAAAAATCGAAGATAGCTTGAATTAAATTTTCTAAAATTTAGTTCATAAAACTTAACAATTTTAAGAAAATCCAAAAAAATCGAAGACCGTTTCAATTAAATTTGCTAAAATTTCGTTCATAAAAATAAAAATTTGTAAAAAAATCCAAAAAAATCGAAGATAGTTTGAATTAAATTTGCTAAAATCTCGTTCATAAAAATAAAAATTTGTAAAAAAATAAAAAAAAATCGAAGATAGTTTCAATTAAATTTGCTAAACTTTCGTTCATAAAAATTAAAATTTGTAAAAAAATCGCAGATTGTTTCAATTAAATTTACTAAAATTTCTTTCATAAAAATTAAAATTTGTAAAAAAATCCAAAAAAATCGAAGATAGTTTCAATTAAATTTGATAAAATTTCGTTCATAAAAATAAAAATTTGTAAAAAAATCCAAAAAAATCGAAGATAGTTTCAATTAAATTTGCTAAAATTTCGTTCATAAAAATTAAAATTTGAAAGAAAATCCAAAAAAATCGAAGATAGTTTGAATTAAATTTTCTAAAATTTCGTTCATAAAAATAAAAATTTGTAAAAAAATCCAAAAAAATCTAAGATAGTTTCAATTATATTTGCTAAAATTTCGTTCATAAAAATTAAAATTTGTAAGAAAATCCAAAAAAATCGAAGATAGCTTGAATTAAATTTGCTAAAATTTAGTTCATAAAACTTAACAATTTTAAGAAAATCCAAAAAAATCGAAGATCGTTTCAATTAAATTTGCTAAAATTTCGTTCATAAAAATAAAAATTTGTAAAAAAATCCAAAAAAATCGAAGATAGTTTCAATTATATTTGCTAAAATTTCGTTCATAAAAATTAAAATTTGTAAGGAAATCCAAAAAAATCGAAGATAGCTTGAATTAAATTTTCTAAAATTTAGTTCATAAAACTTAACAATTTTAAGAAAATCCAAAAAAATCGAAGACCGTTTCAATTAAATTTGCTAAAATTTCGTTCATAAAAATAAAAATTTGTAAAAAAATCCAAAAAAATCGAAGATAGTTTGAATTAAATTTGCTAAAATCTCGTTCATAAAAATAAAAATTTGTAAAAAAATAAAAAAAAATCGAAGATAGTTTCAATTAAATTTGCTAAACTTTCGTTCATAAAAATTAAAATTTGTAAAAAAATCGCAGATTGATTCAATTAAATTTGCTAAAATTTCTTTCATAAAAATTAAAATTTGTAAAAAAATCCAAAAGAATCTAAGATAGTTTCAATTATATTTGCTAAAATTTCGTTCATTAAAATTAAAATTTGTAAGAAAATCCAAAAAAATCGAAGATAGTTTCAATTAAATTTGCTAAAATATCGTTCATAAAACTTATAAATTTTAAGAAAATCCAAAAAAATCGAAGATAGTTTCAATTAAATTTGCTAAAATCTCGTTCATAAAAATAAAAATTTGTAAAAAAAAAAAAATCGAAGATAGTTTCAATTAAATTTGCTAAAATTTCGTTCATAAAAATTAAAATTTGTAAGAAAATCCAAAAAAATCGAAGATACCTTGAATTAAATTTGCTAAAATTTAGTTCATAAAACTTAACAATTTTAAGAAAATCCAAAAAAATCGAAGATCGTTTCAATTAAATTTGCTAAAATTTCGTTCATAAAAATAAAAATTTGTAAAAAAATCCAAAAAAATCAAAGATAGTTTGAATTAAATTTGCTAAAATCTCGTTCATAAAAATAAAAATTTGTAAAAAAATGAAAAAAATCGAAGATAGTTTCAATTAAATTTGCTAAACTTTCGTTCATAAAAATTAAAATTTGTAAAAAAATCGAAGATAGTTTCAATTAAATTTGCTAAAATTTCTTTCATAAAAATTAAAATTTTTAAAAAAATCCAAAAAATCGAAGATAGTTTCAATTAAATTTGATAAAATTTCGTTCATAAAAATAAAAATTTGTAAAAAAATCCAAAAAAATCGAAGATAGTTTCAATTAAATTTGCTAAAATTTCGTTCATAAAAATTAAAATTTGTAAGAAAATCCAAAAAAATCGAAGATAGTTTGAATTAAATTTTCTAAAATTTCGTTCATAAAAATAAAAATTTGTAAAAAAATCCAAAAAAATCTAAGATAGTTTCAATTATATTTGCTAAAATTTCGTTCATAAAAATTAAAATTTGTAAGAAAATCCAAAAAAATCGAAGATAGCTTGAATTAAATTTGCTAAAATGTAGTTCATAAAACTTAACAATTTTAAGAAAATCCAAAAAAATCGAAGATAGTTTCAATTAAATTTGCTAAACTTTCGTTCATAAAAATAAAAATTTGTAAAAAAATCGAAGATAGTTTCAATTAAATTTGCTAAAATTTCTTTCATAAAAATTAAAATTTGTAAAAAAATCCAAAATAATCGAAGATAGTTTCAATTAAATTTGATAAAATTTTGTTCATAAAAATAAAAATTTGTAAAAAAATCTAAAAAAATCGAAGATAGTTTCAATTAAATTTGCTAAAATTTCGTTCATAAAAATTAAAATTTGTAAGAAAATCCAAAAAAATCGAAGATAGTTTGAATTAAATTTTCTAAAATTTCGTTCATAAAAATAAAAATTTGTAAAAAAATCCAAAAAAATCTAAGATAGTTTCAATTATATTTGCTAAAATTTCGTTCATAAAAATTAAAATTTGTAAGAAAATCCAAAAAAATCGAAGATTGCTTGAATTAAATTTGCTAAAATTTAGTTCATAAAACTTAACAATTTTAAGAAAATCCAAAAAAATCGAAGATCGTTTCAATTAAATTTGCTAAAATTTCGTTCATAAAAATTAAAATTTGTAAGAAAATCCAAAAAAATCGAAGATAGCTTGAATTAAATTTTCTAAAATTTAGTTCATAAAACTTAACAATTTTAAGAAAATCCAAAAAAATCGAAGACCGTTTCAATTAAATTTGCTAAAATTTCGTTCATAAAAATAAAAATTTGTAAAAAAATCCAAAAAAATCGAAGATAGTTTGAATTAAATTTGCTAAAATCTCGTTCATAAAAATAAAAATTTGTAAAAAAATAAAAAAAAATCGAAGATAGTTTCAATTAAATTTGCTAAACTTTCGTTCATAAAAATTAAAATTTGTAAAAAAATCGCAAATTGTTTCAATTAAATTTGCTAAAATTTCTTTCATAAAAATTAAAATTTGTAAAAAAATCCAAAAAAATCGAAGATAGTTTCAATTAAATTTGATAAAATTTCGTTCATAAAAATAAAAATTTGTAAAAAAATCCAAAAAAATCGAAGATAGTTTCAATTAAATTTGCTAAAATTTCGTTCATAAAAATTAAAATTTGTAAGAAAATCCAAAAAAATCGAAGATAGTTTGAATTAAATTTTCTAAAATTTCGTTCATAAAAATAAAAATTTGTAAAAAAATCCAAAAAAATCTAAGATAGTTTCAATTATATTTGCTAAAATTTCGTTCATAAAAATTAAAATTTGTAAGAAAATCCAAAAAAATCGAAGATAGCTTGAATTAAATTTGCTAAAATTTAGTTCATAAAACTTAACAATTTTAAGAAAATCCAAAAAAATCGAAGATCGTTTCAATTAAATTTGCTAAAATTTCGTTCATAAAAATTAAAATTTGTAAGAAAATCCAAAAAAATCGAAGATAGCTTGAATTAAATTTGCTAAAATGTAGTTCATAAAACTTAACAATTTTAAGAAAATCCAAAAAAATCGAAGATCGTTTCAATTAAATTTGCTAAAATTTCGTTCATAAAAATAAAAATTTGTAAAATAATCCAAAAAAATCTAAGATAGTTTCAATTATATTTGCTAAAATTTCGTTCATAAAAATTAAAATTGGTAAGAAAATCCAAAAAAATCGAAGATAGTTTGAATTAAATTTTCTAAAATTTCGTTCATAAAAATAAAAATTTGTAAAAAAATCCAAAAAAATCTAAGATAGTTTCAATTATATTTGCTAAAATTTCGTTCATAAAAACTAAAATTTGTAAGAAAATCCAAAAAAATCGAAGATAGCTTGAATTAAATTTGCTAAAATTTAGTTCATAAAACTTAACAATTTTAAGAAAATCCAAAAAAATCGAAGATCGTTTCAATTAAATTTGCTAAAATTGCGTTCATAAAAATAAAATTTGTAAAAAAATCCAAAAAAATCAAAGATAGTTTCAATTAAATTTGCTAAAATATCGTTCATAAAACTTAAAAATTTTAAGAAAATCCAAAAAAATCGAAGATAGTTTCAATTAAATTTGCTAAAATCTCGTTCATAAAAATAAAAATTTGTAAAAAAAAAAAAAAATCGAAGATAGTTTCAATTAAATTTGCTAAAATTTCGTTCATAAAAATTAAAATTTGTAAGTAAAATCCAAAAAAATCGAAGATACCTTGAATTAAATTTGCTAAAATTTAGTTCATAAAACTTAACAATTTTAAGAAAATCCAAAAAAATCGAAGATCGTTTCAATTAAATTTGCTAAAATTTCGTTCATAAAAATAAAAATTTGTAAAAAAATCCAAAAAAATCAAAGATAGTTTGAATTAAATTTGCTAAAATCTCGTTCATAAAAATAAAAATTTGTAAAAAAATAAAAAAAAATCGAAGATAGTTTCAATTAAATTTGCTAAACTTTCGTTCATAAAAATTAAAATTTGTAAAAAAATCGAAGATAGTTTCAATTAAATTTGCTAAAATTTCTTTCATAAAAATTAAAATTTTTAAAAAAATCCAAAAAAATCGAAGATAGTTTCAATTAAATTTAATAAAATTTCGTTCATAAAAATAAAAATTTGTAAAAAAATCCAAAAAAATCTATGATAGTTTCAATTATATTTGCTAAAATTTCGTTCATAAAAATTAAAATTTGTAAGAAAATCCAAAAAAATCGAAGATAGCTTGAATTAAATTTGCTAAAATGTAGTTCATAAAACTTAACAATTTTAAGAAAATCCAAAAAAATCGAAGATCGTTTCAATTAAATTTGCTAAAATTTCGTTCATAAAAAATAAAATTTGTAAGAAAATCCAAAAAAATCGAAGATACCTTGAATTAAATTTGCTAAAATTTAGTTCATAAAACTTAACAATTTTAAGAAAATCCAAAAAAATCGAAGATCGTTTCAATTAAATTTGCTAAAATTTCGTTCATAAAAATAAAAATTTGTAAAAAAATCCAAAAAAATCGAAGATAGTTTGAATTAAATTTGCTAAAATCTCGTACATAAAAATAAAAATTTGTAAAAAAATAAAAAAAAATCGAAGATAGTTTCAATTAAATTTGCTAAACTATCGTTCATAAAAATTAAAATTTGTAAAAAAATCGAAGATAGTTTCAATTAAATTTGCTAAAATTTCTTTCATGAAAATAAAAATTTGTAAAAAAATCCAAAAAAATCGAAGATAGTTTCAATTAAATTTGCTAAAACTTCGTTCATAAAAATAAAAATTTGTAAAGAAATCCAAAAAAATCGAAGATAGTTTAAATTAAATTTTCTAAAATTTCGTTCATAAAAATAAAAATTTGTAAAAAAATCCAAAAAAATCTAAGATAGTTTCAATTATATTTGCTAAAATTTCGTTCATAAAAATTAAAATTTGTAAGAAAATCCAAAAAAATCGAAGATAGCTTGAATTAAATTTGCTAAAATTTAGTTCATAAAACTTAACAATTTTAAGAAAATCCAAAAAAATCGAAGATCGTTTCAATTAAATTTGCTAAAATTTCGTTCATAAAAATAAAAATTTGAAAAAAATCCAAAAAAATCGAAGATAGTTTGAATTAAATTTGCTAAAATCTCGTTCATAAATATAAAAATTTGTAAAAAAATAAAAAAAAAAACGAAGATAGTTTCAATTAAATTTGCTAAACTTTCGTTCATAAAAATAAAAATTTGTAAAAAAATCGAAGATAGTTTCAATTAAATTTGCTAAAATTTCGTTCATAAAAATTAAAATTTGTAAGAAAATCCAAAAAAATCGAAGATAGTTTGAATTAAATTTTCTAAAATTTCGTTCATAAAAATAAAAATTTGTAAAAAAATCCAAAAAAATCTAAGATAGTTTCAATTATATTTGCTAAAATTTCGTTCATAAAAATTAAAATTTGTAAGAAAATCCAAAAAAATCGAAGATAGCTTGAATTAAATTTGCTAAAATTTAGTTCATAAAACTTAACAATTTTAAGAAAATAAAAAAAAATCGAAGATCGTTTCAATTAAATTTGCTAAAATTTCGTTCATACAAATTAAAATTTGTAAGAAAATCCAAAAAAATCGAAGATAGCTTGAATTAAATTTGCTAAAATTTAGTTCATAAAACTTAACAATTTTAAGAAAATCCAAAAAAATCGAAGATCGTTTCAATTAAATTTGCTAAAATTTCGTTCATAAAAATAAAAATTTGTAAAAAAATCCAAAAAAATCGAAGATAGTTTGAATTAAATTTGCTAAAATCTCGTTCATAAAAATAAAAATTTGTAAAAAAATAAAAAAAAATCGAAGATAGTTTCAATTAAATTTGCTAAACTATCGTTCATAAAAATTAAAATTTGTAAAAAAATCGAAGATAGTTTCAATTAAATTTGCTAAAATTTCTTTCATAAAAATTAAATTTTGTAAAAAAATCCAAAAAAATCGAAGATAGTTTCAATTAAATTTGATAAAATTTCGTTCATGAAAATAAAAATTTGTAAAAAAATCCAAAAAAATCGAAGATAGTTTCAATTAAATTTGCTAAAACTTCGTTCATAAAAATAAAAATTTGTAAAGAAATCCAAAAAAATCGAAGATAGTTTAAATTAAATTTTCTAAAATTTCGTTCATAAAAATAAAAATTTGTAAAAAAATCCAAAAAAATCTATGATAGTTTCAATTATATTTGCTAAAATTTCGTTCATAAAAATTAAAATTTGTAAGAAAATCCAAAAAAATCGAAGATAGCTTGAATTAAATTTGCTAAAATGTAGTTCATAAAACTTAACAATTTTAAGAAAATCCAAAAAAATCGAAGATAGTTTCAATTAAATTTGCTAAAATCTCGTTCATAAAAATAAAAATTTGTAAAAAAAAAAAAAATCGAAGATAGTTTCAATTAAATTTGCTAAAATTTCGTTCATAAAAATTAAAATTTGTAAGAAAATCCAAAAAAATCGAAGATACCTTGAATTAAATTTGCTAAAATTTAGTTCATAAAACTTAACAATTTTAAGAAAATCCAAAAAAATCGAAGATCGTTTCAATTAAATTTGCTAAAATTTCGTTCATAAAAATAAAAATTTGTAAAAAAATCCAAAAAAATCAAAGATAGTTTGAATTAAATTTGCTAAAATCTCGTTCATAAAAATAAAAATTTGTAAAAAAATAAAAAAAAATCGAAGATAGTTTCAATTAAATTTGCTAAACTTTCGTTCATAAAAATTAAAATTTGTAAAAAAATCGAAGATAGTTTCAATTAAATTTGCTAAAATTTCTTTCATAAAAATTAAAATTTGTAAAAAAATCCAAAAAAATCGAAGATAGTTTGAATTAAATTTGCTAAAATCTCGTTCATAAAAATAAAAATTTGTAAAAAAATAAAAAAAAATCGAAGATAGTTTCAATTAAATTTGCTAAACTATCGTTCATAAAAATTAAAATTTGTAAAAAAATCCAAAAAAATCGAAGATAGTTTCAATTAAATTTGATAAAATTTCGTTCATGAAAATAAAATTTGTAAAAAAATCCAAAAAAATCGAAGATAGTTTCAATTAAATTTGCTAAAACTTCGTTCATAAAAATAAAAATTTGTAAAGAAATCCAAAAAAATCGAAGATCGTTTCAATTAAATTTGCTAATATTTCGTTCATAAAAATAAAAATTTGTAAAAAAATCCAAAAAAATCAAAGATAGTTTCAATTACATTTGCTAAAATTTCGTTCATAAAAATTAAAATTGGTAAGAAAATCCAAAAAAATCGAAGATAGCTTAAATTAAATTTGCTAAAATTTAGTTCATAAAACTTAACAATTTTAAGAAAATCCAAAAAAATCGAATATAGTCTCAATTAAATTTGCTAAAATTTCGTTCATAAAAATAAAAATTTGTAAAAAAATCCAAAAAAATCTAAGATAGTTTCAATTAAATTTGCTAAAACTTCGTTCATAAAAATTAAAATTTGTAAGAAAATCCAAAAAAATCGCTGACAGGTTCAATTAAATTTGCTAAAATTTAGTTCATTAAACTTATAAATTTAAAGAAAATCCAAAAATTTCGAAGATAGTTTCAATTAAATTTGCTAAAATTTCGTTAATGAAAATTAAAATTTGTAAAAAAATCCAAAAAAATCGAAGATAGTTTCAATTAAATTTGCTAAAATTTCGTTCATAAAAATTAAAATTTGTAAAAAAATAAAAAAAAAAATAGAATATAGTTTCAATTAAATTTGCTAAAATTAAGTTCATAAAACTTAAAAATTTTAACAAAATCCAAAAAAATCGAAGATAGTTTCAATTAAATTTGCTAAAATTTCGTTCATAAAAATTAAAATTTGTAAGAAAATCGAAGATAGTTTCAATTAAATTTGCTAAAATTTCTTTCATAAAAATTAAAATTTGTAAAAAAATCCAAAAAAATCGAAGATAGTTTGAATTAAATTTGCTAAAATTTAGTTCATAAAACTTAACAATTTTAAGAAAATCCAAAAAAATCGAAGATCGTTTCAATCAAATTTGCTAAAATTTCGTTCATAAAAATAAAAATTTGTAAAAAAATCCAAAAAAATCGAAGATAGTTTGAATTAAATTTGCTAAAATCTCGTTCATAAAAATAAAAATTTGTAAAAAAATAAAAAAAAATCGAAGATAGTTTCAATTAAATTTGCTAAACTATCGTTCATAAAAATTAAAATTTGTAAAAAAATCGAAGATAGTTTCAATTAAATTTGCTAAAATTTCTTTCATAAAAATTAAAATTTGTAAAAAAATCCAAAAAAATCGAAGATAGTTTCAATTAAATTTGATAAAATTTCGTTCATGAAAATAAAAATTTGTAAAAAAATCCAAAAAAATCGAAGATAGTTTCAATTAAATTTGCTAAAACTTCGTTCATAAAAATAAAAATTTGTAAAGAAATCCAAAAAAATCGAAGATAGTTTAAATTAAATTTTCTAAAATTTCGTTCATAAAAATAAAAATTTGTAAAAAAATCCAAAAAAATCTATGATAGTTTCAATTATATTTGCTAAAATTTCGTTCATAAAAATTAAAATTTGTAAGAAAATCCAAAAAAATCGAAGATAGCTTGAATTAAATTTGCTAAAATGTAGTTCATAAAACTTAACAATTTTAAGAAAATCCAAAAAAATCGAAGATCGTTTCAATTAAATTTGCTAAAATTTCGTTCATAAAAATAAAAATTTGTAAAATAATCCAAAAAAATCTAAGATAGTTTCAATTATATTTGCTAAAATTTCGTTCATAAAAATTAAAATTGGTAAGAAAATCCAAAAAAATCGAAGATAGTTTGAATTAAATTTTCTAAAATTTCGTTCATAAAAATAAAAATTTGTAAAAAAATCCAAAAAAATCTAAGATAGTTTCAATTATATTTGCTAAAATTTCGTTCATAAAAACTAAAATTTGTAAGAAAATCCAAAAAAATCGAAGATCGTTTCAATTAAATTTGCTAAAATTTCGTTCATAAAAATAAAAATTTGTAAAAAAATCCAAAAAAATCGAAGATACCTTGAATTAAATTTGCTAAAATTTAGTTCATAAAACTTAACAATTTTAAGAAAATCCAAAAAAATCGAAGATCGTTTCAATTAAATTTGCTAAAATTTCGTTCATAAAAATAAAAATTTGTAAAAAAATCCAAAAAAATCAAAGATAGTTTGAATTAAATTTGCTAAAATCTCGTTCATAAAAATAAAAATTTGTAAAAAAATAAAAAAAAATCGAAGATAGTTTCAATTAAATTTGCTAAACTTTCGTTCATAAAAATTAAAATTTGTAAAAAAATCGAAGATAGTTTCAATTAAATTTGCTAAAATTTCTTTCATAAAAATTAAAATTTGTAAAAAAATCCAAAAAAATCGAAGATAGTTTGAATTAAATTTGCTAAAATCTCGTTCATAAAAATAAAAATTTGTAAAAAAATAAAAAAAAATCGAAGATAGTTTCAATTAAATTTGCTAAACTATCGTTCATAAAAATTAAAATTTGTAAAAAAATCCAAAAAAATCGAAGATAGTTTCAATTAAATTTGATAAAATTTCGTTCATGAAAATAAAAATTTGTAAAAAAATCCAAAAAAATCGAAGATAGTTTCAATTAAATTTGCTAAAACTTCGTTCATAAAAATAAAAATTTGTAAAGAAATCCAAAAAAATCGAAGATAGTTTAAATTAAATTTTCTAAAATTTCGTTCATAAAAATAAAAATTTGTAAAAAAATCCAAAAAAATCTAAGATAGTTTCAATTATATTTGCTAAAATTTCGTTCATAAAAATTAAAATTTGTAAGAAAATCCAAAAAAATCGAAGATAGCTTGAATTAAATTTGCTAAAATTTAGTTCATAAAACTTAACAATTTTAAGAAAATCCAAAAAAATCGAAGATCGTTTCAATTAAATTTGCTAATATTTCGTTCATAAAAATAAAAATTTGTAAAAAAATCCAAAAAAATCAAAGATAGTTTCAATTACATTTGCTAAAATTTCGTTCATAAAAATTAAAATTGGTAAGAAAATCCAAAAAAATCGAAGATAGCTTAAATTAAATTTGCTAAAATTTAGTTCATAAAACTTAACAATTTTAAGAAAATCCAAAAAAATCGAATATAGTCTCAATTAAATTTGCTAAAATTTCGTTCATAAAAATAAAAATTTGTAAAAAAATCCAAAAAAATCTAAGATAGTTTCAATTAAATTTGCTAAAACTTCGTTCATAAAAATTAAAATTTGTAAGAAAATCCAAAAAAATCGCTGACAGGTTCAATTAAATTTGCTAAAATTTAGTTCATTAAACTTATAAATTTAAAGAAAATCCAAAAATTTCGAAGATAGTTTCAATTAAATTTGCTAAAATTTCGTTAATGAAAATTAAAATTTGTAAAAAAATCCAAAAAAATCGAAGATAGTTTCAATTAAATTTGCTAAAATTTCGTTCATAAAAATTAAAATTTGTAAAAAAATAAAAAAAAAAATAGAATATAGTTTCAATTAAATTTGCTAAAATTAAGTTCATAAAACTTAAAAATTTTAACAAAATCCAAAAAAATCGAAGATAGTTTCAATTAAATTTGCTAAAATTTCGTTCATAAAAATTAAAATTTGTAAGAAAATCCAAAAAAATCGAAGATAGTTTGAATTAAATTTTCTAAAATTTCGTTCATAAAAATAAAAATTTGTAAAAAAATCCAAAAAAATCTAAGATAGTTTCAATTATATTTGCTAAAATTTCGTTCATAAAAATTAAAATTTGTAAGAAAATCCAAAAAAATCGAAGATTGCTTGAATTAAATTTGCTGAAATTTAGTTCATAAAACTTAACAATTTTAAGAAAATCCAAAAAAATCGAAGATCGTTTCAATTAAATTTGCTAAAATTTCGTTCATAAAAATTAAAATTTGTAAGAAAATCCAAAAAAATCGAAGATAGCTTGAATTAAATTTGCTAAAATTTAGTTCATAAAACTTAACAATTTTAAGAAAATCCAAAAAAATCGAAGACCGTTTCAATTAAATTTGCTAAAATTTCGTTCATAAAAATAAAAATTTGTAAAAAAATCCAAAAAAATCGAAGATAGTTTGAATTAAATTTGCTAAAATCTCGTTCATAAAAATAAAAATTTGTAAAAAAATAAAAAAAAATCGAAGATAGTTTCAATTAAATTTGCTAAACTTTCGTTCATAAAAATTAAAATTTGTAAAAAAATCGAAGATCGTTTCAATTAAATTTGCTAAAATTTCGTTCATAAAAATAAAAATTTGTAAAAAAATCCAAAAAAAATAGAATATAGTTTCAATTAAATTTGCTAAAATTGCGTTCATAAAAATAAAATTTGTAAAAAAAACCAAAAAAATCAAAGATAGTTTCAATTAAATTTGCTAAAATATCGTTCATAAAACTTAAAAATTTTGAGAAAATCCAAAAAAATCGAAGATAGTTTCAATTAAATTTGCTAAAATCTCGTTCATAAAAATAAAAATTTGTAAAAAAAAAAAAAATCGAAGATAGTTTCAATTAAATTTGCTAAAATTTCGTTCATAAAAATTAAAATTTGTAAGAAAATCCAAAAAAATCGAAGATACCTTGAATTAAATTTGCTAAAATTTAGTTCATAAAACTTAACAATTTTAAGAAAATCCAAAAAAATCGAAGATCGTTTCAATTAAATTTGCTAAAATTTCGTTCGGAAAAATAAAAATTTGTAAAAAAATCCAAAAAAATCGAAGATAGTTTGAATTAAATTTGCTAAAATCTCGTTCATAAAAATAAAAATTTGTAAAAAAATAAAAAAAATCGAAGATAGTTTCAATTAAATTTGCTAAACTATCGTTCATAAAAATTAAAATTTGTAAAAAAATCGAAGATAGTTTCAATTAAATTTGCTAAAATTTCTTTCATGAAAATAAAAATTTGTAAAAAAATCCAAAAAAATCGAAGATAGTTTCAATTAAATTTGCTAAAACTTCGTTCATAAAAATAAAAATTTGTAAAGAAATCCAAAAAAATCGAAGATAGTTTAAATTAAATTTTCTAAAATTTCGTTCATAAAAATAAAAATTTGTAAAAAAATCCAAAAAAATCTAAGATAGTTTCAATTATATTTGCTAAAATTTCGTTCATAAAAATTAAAATTTGTAAGAAAATCCAAAAAAATCGAAGATAGCTTGAATTAAATTTGCTAAAATTTAGTTCATAAAACTTAACAATTTTAAGAAAATCCAAAAAAATCGAAGATCGTTTCAATTAAATTTGCTAAAATTTCGTTCATAAAAATAAAAATTTGAAAAAAATCCAAAAAAATCGAAGATAGTTTGAATTAAATTTGCTAAAATCTCGTTCATAAATATAAAAATTTGTAAAAAAATAAAAAAAAAATCGAAGATAGTTTCAATTAAATTTGCTAAACTTTCGTTCATAAAAATAAAAATTTGTAAAAAAATCGAAGATAGTTTCAATTAAATTTGCTAAAATTTCTTTCATAAAAATTAAAATTTGTAAAAAAATCCAAAATAATCGAAGATAGTTCCAATTAAATTTGATAAAATTCGTTCATAAAAATAAAAATTTGTAAAAAAATCTAAAAAAATCGGAGATAGTTTCAATTAAATTTGCTAAAATTTCGTTCATAAAAATTAAAATTTGTAAGAAAATCCAAAAAAATCGAAGATAGTTTGAATTAAATTTTCTAAAATTTCGTTCATAAAAATAAAATTTGTAAAAAAATCCAAAAAAATCTAAGATAGTTTCAATTATATTTGCTAAAATTTCGTTCATAAACATTAAAATTTGTAAGAAAATCCAAAAAAATCGAAGATTGCTTGAATTAAATTTGCTAAAATTTAGTTCATAAAACTTAACAATTTAAGAAAATCCAAAAAAATCGAAGATCGTTTCAATTAAATTTGCTAAAATTTCGTTCATAAAAATTAAAATTTGTAAGAAAATCCAAAAAAATCGAAGATAGCTTGAATTAAATTTTCTAAAATTTAGTTCATAAAACTTAACAATTTTAAGAAAATCCAAAAAAATCTAAGACAGTTTCAATTAAATTTGCTAAAATTTCGTTCATAAAAATAAAAATTTGTAAAAAAATCCAAAAAAATCGAAGATAGTTTCAATTAAATTTGCTAAACTTTCGTTCATAAAAATTAAAATTTGTAAAAAAATCGCAAATTGTTTCAATTAAATTTGCTAAAATTTCTTTCATAAAAATTAAAATTTGTAAAAAAATCCAAAAAAATCGAAGATAGTTTCAATTAAATTTGATAAAATTTCGTTCATAAAAATAAAAATTTGTAAAAAAATCCAAAAAAATCGAAGATAGTTTCAATTAAATTTGCTAAAATTTCGTTCATAAAAATTAAAATTTGTAAGAAAATCCAAAAAAATCGAAGATAGTTTGAATTAAATTTTCTAAAATTTCGTTCATAAAAATAAAAATTTGTAAAAAAATCCAAAAAAATCGAAGATAGCTTGAATTAAGTTTGCTAAAATTTAGTTCATAAAACATAACAATTTTAAGAAAATCCAAAAAAATCGAAGATCGTTTCAATTAAATTTGCTAAAATTTCGTTCATACAAATTAAAATTTGTAAGAAAATCCAAAAAAATCGAAGATAGCTTGAATTAAATTTGCTAAAATTTAGTTCATAAAACTTAACAATTTTAAGAAAATCCAAAAAAATCGAAGATCGTTTCAATTAAATTTGCTAAAATTTCGTTCATAAAAATAAAAATTTGTAAAAAAATCCAAAAAAATCGAAGATAGTTTGAATTAAATTTGCTAAAATCTCGTTCATAAAAATAAAAATTTGTAAAAAAATAAAAAAAAATCGAAGATAGTTTCAATTAAATTTGCTAAACTATCGTTCATAAAAATTAAAATTTGTAAAAAAATCGAAGATAGTTTCAATTAAATTTGCTAAAATTTCTTTCATAAAAATTAAAATTTGTAAAAAAATCCAAAAAAATCGAAGATAGTTTCAATTAAATTTGATAAAATTTCGTTCATGAAAATAAAAATTTGTAAAAAAATCCAAAAAAATCGAAGATAGTTTCAATTAAATTTGCTAAAACTTCGTTCATAAAAATAAAAATTTGTAAAGAAATCCAAAAAAATCGAAGATAGTTTAAATTAAATTTTCTAAAATTTCGTTCATAAAAATAAAAATTTGTAAAAAAATCCACAAAAATCTAAGATAGTTTCAATTATATTTGCTAAAATTTCGTTCATAAAAATTAAAATTTGTAAGAAAATCCAAAAAAATCGAAGATAGCTTAAATTAAATTTGCTATAATTTAGTTCATAAAAATTAAAATTTGTAAAAAAATCCAAAAAAATCGATGATAGTTTCAATTAAATTTGCTAAAATTTCGTTCATAAAAATTAAAATTTGTAAGAAAATCCAAAAAAATCGAAGATAGCTTGAATTAAATTTGCTAAAATTTAGTTCATAAAACTTAACAATTTTAAGAAAATCCAAAAAAATCGAAGATCGTTTCAATTAAATTTGCTAATATTTCGTTCATAAAAATAAAAATTTGTAAAAAAATCCAAAAAAATCAAAGATAGTTTCAATTACATTTGCTAAAATTTCGTTCATAAAAATTAAAATTGGTAAGAAAATCCAAAAAAATCGAAGATAGCTTAAATTAAATTTGCTAAAATTTAGTTCATAAAACTTAACAATTTTAAGAAAATCCAAAAAATTCGAAGATAGCTTAAATTAAATTTGCTAAAATTTCGTTCATAAAAATAAAAATTTGTAAAAAAATCCAAAAAAATCTAAGATAGTTTCAATTAAATTTGCTGAAACTTCGTTCATAAAAATTAAAATTTGTAAGAAAATCCAAAAAAATCGCTGACAGGTTCAATTAAATTTGCTAAAATTTAGTTCATTAAACTTATAAATTTAAAGAAAATCCAAAAATTTCGAAGATAGTTTCAATTAAATTTGCTAAAATTTCGTTAATGAAAATTAAAATTTGTAAAAAAATCCAAAAAAATCGAAGATAGTTTCAATTAAATTTGCTAAAATTTCGTTCATAAAAATTAAAATTTGTAAGAAAATCCAAAAAAATCGAAGATAGCTTGAATTAAATTTGCTAAAATGTAGTTCATAAAACTTAACAATTTTAAGAAAATCCAAAAAAATCGAAGATCGTTTCAATTAAATTTGCTAAAATTTCGTTCATAAAAATAAAAATTTGTAAAATAATCCAAAAAAATCTAAGATAGTTTCAATTATATTTGCTAAAATTTCGTTCATAAAAATTAAAATTGGTAAGAAAATCCAAAAAAATCGAAGATAGCTTAAATTAAATTTGCTATAATTTAGTTCATAAAAATTAAAATTTGTAAAAAAATCCAAAAAAATCGATGATAGTTTCAATTAAATTTGCTAAAATTTCGTTCATTAAAATTAAAATTTGTAAGAAAATCCAAAAAAATCGAAGATAGCTTGAATTAAATTTGCTAAAATTTAGTTCATAAAACTTAACAATTTTAAGAAAATCCAAAAAAATCGAAGATCGTTTCAATTAAATTTGCTAAAATTTCGTTCATAAAAATAAAAATTTGTAAAAAAATCCAAAAAAATCGAAGATAGTTTGAATTAAGTTTGCTAAAATCTCGTTCATAAATATAAAAATTTGTAAAAAAATAAAAAAAAAATCGAAGATAGTTTCAATTAAATTTGCTAAACTTTCGTTCATAAAAATAAAAATTTGTAAAAAAATCGAAGATAGTTTCAATTAAATTTGCTAAAATTTCTTTCATAAAAATTAAAATTTGTAAAAAAATCCAAAATAATCGAAGATAGTTTCAATTAAATTTGATAAAATTTCGTTCATAAAAATAAAAATTTGTAAAAAAATCTAAAAAAATCGAAGATAGTTTCAATTAAATTTGCTAAAATTTCGTTCATAAAAATTAAAATTTGTAAGAAAATCCAAAAAAATCGAAGATAGTTTGAATTAAATTTTCTAAAATTTCGTTCATAAAAATAAAAATTTGTAAAAAAATCCAAAAAAATCTAAGATAGTTTCAATTATATTTGCTAAAATTTCGTTCATAAAAATTAAAATTTGTAAGAAAATCCAAAAAAATCGAAGATTGCTTGAATTAAATTTGCTAAAATTTAGTTCATAAAACTTAACAATTTTAAGAAAATCCAAAAAAATCGAAGATCGTTTCAATTAAATTTGCTAAAATTTCGTTCATAAAAATTAAAATTTGTAAGAAAATCCAAAAAAATCGAAGATAGCTTGAATTAAATTTTCTAAAATTTAGTTCATAAAACTTAACAATTTTAAGAAAATCCAAAAAAATCGAAGACCGTTTCAATTAAATTTGCTAAAATTTCGTTCATAAAAATAAAAATTTGTAAAAAAATCCAAAAAAATCGAAGATAGTTTGAATTAAATTTGCTAAAATCTCGTTCATAAAAATAAAAATTTGTAAAAAAATAAAAAAAAATCGAAGATAGTTTCAATTAAATTTGCTAAACTTTCGTTCATAAAAATTAAAATTTGTAAAAAAATCGCAGATTGTTTCAATTAAATTTACTAAAATTTCTTTCATAAAAATTAAAATTTGTAAAAAAATCCAAAAAAATCGAAGATAGTTTCAATTAAATTTGATAAAATTTCGTTCATAAAAATAAAAATTTGTAAAAAAATCCAAAAAAATCGAAGATAGTTTCAATTAAATTTGCTAAAATTTCGTTCATAAAAATTAAAATTTGAAAGAAAATCCAAAAAAATCGAAGATAGTTTGAATTAAATTTTCTAAAATTTCGTTCATAAAAATAAAAATTTGTAAAAAAATCCAAAAAAATCTAAGATAGTTTCAATTATATTTGCTAAAATTTCGTTCATAAAAATTAAAATTTGTAAGAAAATCCAAAAAAATCGAAGATAGCTTGAATTAAATTTTCTAAAATTTAGTTCATAAAACTTAACAATTTTAAGAAAATCCAAAAAAATCGAAGATAGTTTCAATTAAATTTGATAAAATTTCGTTCATAAAAATAAAAATTTGTAAAAAAATCCAAAAAAATCTAAGATAGTTTCAATTATATTTGCTAAAATTTCGTTCATAAAAATTAAAATTTGTAAGAAAATCCAAAAAAATCGAAGATTGCTTGAATTAAATTTGCTAAAATTTAGTTCATAAAACTTAACAATTTTAAGAAAATCCAAAAAAATCGAAGATCGTTTCAATTAAATTTGCTAAAATTTCGTTCATAAAAATTAAAATTTGTAAGAAAATCCAAAAAAATCGAAGATAGCTTGAATTAAATTTTCTAAAATTTAGTTCATAAAACTTAACAATTTTAAGAAAATCCAAAAAAATCGAAGACCGTTTCAATTAAATTTGCTAAAATTTCGTTCATAAAAATAAAAATTTGTAAAAAAATCCAAAAAAATCGAAGATAGTTTGAATTAAATTTGCTAAAATCTCGTTCATAAAAATAAAAATTTGTAAAAAAATAAAAAAAAATCGAAGATAGTTTCAATTAAATTTGCTAAAATATCGTTCATAAAACTTATAAATTTTAAGAAAATCCAAAAAAATCGAAGATAGTTTCAATTAAATTTGCTAAAATCTCGTTCATAAAAATAAAAATTTGTAAAAAAAAAAAAAATCGAAGATAGTTTCAATTAAATTTGCTAAAATTTCGTTCATAAAAATTAAAATTTGTAAGAAAATCCAAAAAAATCGAAGATACCTTGAATTAAATTTGCTAAAATTTAGTTCATAAAACTTAACAATTTTAAGAAAATCCAAAAAAATCGAAGATCGTTTCAATTAAATTTGCTAAAATTTCGTTCATAAAAATAAAAATTTGTAAAAAAATCCAAAAAAATCAAAGATAGTTTGAATTAAATTTGCTAAAATCTCGTTCATAAAAATAAAAATTTGTAAAAAAATAAAAAAAATCGAAGATAGTTTCAATTAAATTTGCTAAACTTTCGTTCATAAAAATTAAAATTTGTAAAAAAATCGAAGATAGTTTCAATTAAATTTGCTAAAATTTCTTTCATAAAAATTAAAATTTTTAAAAAAATCCAAAAAATCGAAGATAGTTTCAATTAAATTTGATAAAATTTCGTTCATAAAAATAAAAATTTGTAAAAAAATCCAAAAAAATCGAAGATAGTTTCAATTAAATTTGCTAAAATTTCGTTCATAAAAATTAAAATTTGTAAGAAAATCCAAAAAAATCGAAGATAGTTTGAATTAAATTTTCTAAAATTTCGTTCATAAAAATAAAAATTTGTAAAAAAATCCAAAAAAATCTAAGATAGTTTCAATTATATTTGCTAAAATTTCGTTCATAAAAATTAAAATTTGTAAGAAAATCCAAAAAAATCGAAGATAGCTTGAATTAAATTTGCTAAAATGTAGTTCATAAAACTTAACAATTTTAAGAAAATCCAAAAAAATCGAAGATAGTTTCAATTAAATTTGCTAAACTTTCGTTCATAAAAATAAAAATTTGTAAAAAAATCGAAGATAGTTTCAATTAAATTTGCTAAAATTTCTTTCATAAAAATTAAAATTTGTAAAAAAATCCAAAATAATCGAAGATAGTTTCAATTAAATTTGATAAAATTTTGTTCATAAAAATAAAAATTTGTAAAAAAATCTAAAAAAATCGAAGATAGTTTCAATTAAATTTGCTAAAATTTCGTTCATAAAAATTAAAATTTGTAAGAAAATCCAAAAAAATCGAAGATAGTTTGAATTAAATTTTTTAAAATTTCGTTCATAAAAATAAAAATTTGTAAAAAAATCCAAAAAAATCGAAGATCGTTTCAATTAAATTTGCTAAAATTTCGTTCATAAAAATTAAAATTTGTAAGAAAATCCAAAAAAATCGAAGATAGCTTGAATTAAATTTTCTAAAATTTAGTTCATAAAACTTAACAATTTTAAGAAAATCCAAAAAAATCGAAGACCGTTTCAATTAAATTTGCTAAAATTTCGTTCATAAAAATAAAAATTTGTAAAAAAATCCAAAAAAATCGAAGATAGTTTGAATTAAATTTGCTAAAATCTCGTTCATAAAAATAAAAATTTGTAAAAAAATAAAAAAAAATCGAAGATAGTTTCAATTAAATTTGCTAAACTTTCGTTCATAAAAATTAAAATTTGTAAAAAAATCGCAAATTGTTTCAATTAAATTTGCTAAAATTTCTTTCATAAAAATTAAAATTTGTAAAAAAATCCAAAAAAATCGAAGATAGTTTCAATTAAATTTGATAAAATTTCGTTCATAAAAATAAAAATTTGTAAAAAAATCCAAAAAAATCGAAGATAGTTTCAATTAAATTGCTAAAATTTCGTTCATAAAAATTAAAATTTGTAAGAAAATCCAAAAAAATCGAAGATAGTTTGAATTAAATTTTCTAAAATTTCGTTCATAAAAATAAAAATTTGTAAAAAAATCCAAAAAAATCTAAGATAGTTTCAATTATATTTGCTAAAATTTCGTTCATAAAAATTAAAATTTGTAAGAAAATCCAAAAAAATCGAAGATAGCTTGAATTAAATTTGCTAAAATTTAGTTCATAAAACTTAACAATTTTAAGAAAATCCAAAAAAATCGAAGATCGTTTCAATTAAATTTGCTAAAATTTCGTTCATAAAAATTAAAATTTGTAAGAAAATCCAAAAAAATCGAAGATAGCTTGAATTAAATTTGCTAAAATGTAGTTCATAAAACTTAACAATTTTAAGAAAATCCAAAAAAATCGAAGATCGTTTCAATTAAATTTGCTAAAATTTCGTTCATAAAAATAAAAATTTGTAAAATAATCCAAAAAAATCTAAGATAGTTTCAATTATATTTGCTAAAATTTCGTTCATAAAAATTAAAATTGGTAAGAAAATCCAAAAAAATCGAAGATAGTTTGAATTAAATTTTCTAAAATTTCGTTCATAAAAATAAAAATTTGTAAAAAAATCCAAAAAAATCTAAGATAGTTTCAATTATATTTGCTAAAATTTCGTTCATAAAAACTAAAATTTGTAAGAAAATCCAAAAAAATCGAAGATAGCTTGAATTAAATTTGCTAAAATTTAGTTCATAAAACTTAACAATTTTAAGAAAATCCAAAAAAATCGAAGATCGTTTCAATTAAATTTGCTAAAATTGCGTTCATAAAAATAAAATTTGTAAAAAAATCCAAAAAAATCAAAGATAGTTTCAATTAAATTTGCTAAAATATCGTTCATAAAACTTAAAAATTTTAAGAAAATCCAAAAAAATCGAAGATAGTTTCAATTAAATTTGCTAAAATCTCGTTCATAAAAATAAAAATTTGTAAAAAAAAAAAAAATCGAAGATAGTTTCAATTAAATTTGCTAAAATTTCGTTCATAAAAATTAAAATTTGTAAGTAAAATCCAAAAAAATCGAAGATACCTTGAATTAAATTTGCTAAAATTTAGTTCATAAAACTTAACAATTTTAAGAAAATCCAAAAAAATCGAAGATCGTTTCAATTAAATTTGCTAAAATTTCGTTCATAAAAATAAAAATTTGTAAAAAAATCCAAAAAAATCAAAGATAGTTTGAATTAAATTTGCTAAAATCTCGTTCATAAAAATAAAAATTTGTAAAAAAATAAAAAAAAATCGAAGATAGTTTCAATTAAATTTGCTAAACTTTCGTTCATAAAAATTAAAATTTGTAAAAAAATCGAAGATAGTTTCAATTAAATTTGCTAAAATTTCTTTCATAAAAATTAAAATTTTTAAAAAAATCCAAAAAAATCGAAGATAGTTTCAATTAAATTTAATAAAATTTCGTTCATAAAAATAAAAATTTGTAAAAAAATCCAAAAAAATCTATGATAGTTTCAATTATATTTGCTAAAATTTCGTTCATAAAAATTAAAATTTGTAAGAAAATCCAAAAAAATCGAAGATAGCTTGAATTAAATTTGCTAAAATGTAGTTCATAAAACTTAACAATTTTAAGAAAATCCAAAAAAATCGAAGATCGTTTCAATTAAATTTGCTAAAATTTCGTTCATAAAAATTAAAATTTGTAAGAAAATCCAAAAAAATCGAAGATACCTTGAATTAAATTTGCTAAAATTTAGTTCATAAAACTTAACAATTTTAAGAAAATCCAAAAAAATCGAAGATCGTTTCAATTAAATTTGCTAAAATTTCGTTCATAAAAATAAAAATTTGTAAAAAAATCCAAAAAAATCGAAGATAGTTTGAATTAAATTTGCTAAAATCTCGTACATAAAAATAAAAATTTGTAAAAAAATAAAAAAAAATCGAAGATAGTTTCAATTAAATTTGCTAAACTTTCGTTCATAAAAATTAAAATTTGTAAAAAAATCGAAGATAGTTTCAATTAAATTTGCTAAAATTTCTTTCATAAAAATTAAAATTTTTAAAAAAATCCAAAAAAATCGAAGATAGTTTCAATTAAATTTAATAAAATTTCGTTCATAAAAATAAAAATTTGTAAAAAAATCCAAAAAAATCTATGATAGTTTCAATTATATTTGCTAAAATTTCGTTCATAAAAATTAAAATTTGTAAGAAAATCCAAAAAAATCGAAGATAGCTTGAATTAAATTTGCTAAAATGTAGTTCATAAAACTTAACAATTTTAAGAAAATCCAAAAAAATCGAAGATCGTTTCAATTAAATTTGCTAAAATTTCGTTCATAAAAATTAAAATTTGTAAGAAAATCCAAAAAAATCGAAGATACCTTGAATTAAATTTGCTAAAATTTAGTTCATAAAACTTAACAATTTTAAGAAAATCCAAAAAAATCGAAGATCGTTTCAATTAAATTTGCTAAAATTTCGTTCATAAAAATAAAAATTTGTAAAAAAATCCAAAAAAATCGAAGATAGTTTGAATTAAATTTGCTAAAATCTCGTACATAAAAATAAAAATTTGTAAAAAAATAAAAAAAAATCGAAGATAGTTTCAATTAAATTTGCTAAACTATCGTTCATAAAAATTAAAATTTGTAAAAAAATCGAAGATAGTTTCAATTAAATTTGCTAAAATTTCTTTCATGAAAATAAAAATTTGTAAAAAAATCCAAAAAAATCGAAGATAGTTTCAATTAAATTTGCTAAAACTTCGTTCATAAAAATAAAAATTTGTAAAGAAATCCAAAAAAATTGAAGATAGTTTAAATTAAATTTTCTAAAATTTCGTTCATAAAAATAAAAATTTGTAAAAAAATCCAAAAAAATCTAAGATAGTTTCAATTATATTTGCTAAAATTTCGTTCATAAAAATTAAAATTTGTAAGAAAATCCAAAAAAATCGAAGATAGCTTGAATTAAATTTGCTAAAATTTAGTTCATAAAACTTAACAATTTTAAGAAAATCCAAAAAAATCGAAGATCGTTTCAATTAAATTTGCTAAAATTTCGTTCATAAAAATAAAAATTTGAAAAAAATCCAAAAAAATCGAAGATAGTTTGAATTAAATTTGCTAAAATCTCGTTCATAAATATAAAAATTTGTAAAAAAATAAAAAAAAAATCGAAGATAGTTTCAATTAAATTTGCTAAACTTTCGTTCATAAAAATAAAAATTTGTAAAAAAATCGAAGATAGTTTCAATTAAATTTGCTAAAATTTCGTTCATAAAAATTAAAATTTGTAAGAAAATCCAAAAAAATCGAAGATAGTTTGAATTAAATTTTCTAAAATTTCGTTCATAAAAATAAAAATTTGTAAAAAAATCCAAAAAAATCTAAGATAGTTTCAATTATATTTGCTAAAATTTCGTTCATAAAAATTAAAATTTGTAAGAAAATCCAAAAAAATCGAAGATAGCTTGAATTAAATTTGCTAAAATTTAGTTCATAAAACTTAACAATTTTAAGAAAATAAAAAAAAATCGAAGATCGTTTCAATTAAATTTGCTAAAATTTCGTTCATACAAATTAAAATTTGTAAGAAAATCCAAAAAAATCGAAGATAGCTTGAATTAAATTTGCTAAAATTTAGTTCATAAAACTTAACAATTTTAAGAAAATCCAAAAAAATCGAAGATCCTTTCAATTAAATTTGCTAAAATTTCGTTCATAAAAATAAAAATTTGTAAAAAAATCCAAAAAAATCGAAGATAGTTTGAATTAAATTTTCTAAAATTTCGTTCATAAAAATAAAAATTTGTAAAAAAATCCAAAAAAATCTAAGATAGTTTCAATTATATTTGCTAAAATTTCGTTCATAAAAATTAAAATTTGTAAGAAAATCCAAAAAAATCGAAGATAGCTTGAATTAAATTTGCTAAAATTTAGTTCATAAAACTTAACAATTTTAAGAAAATCCAAAAAAATCGAAGATCGTTTCAATTAAATTTGCTAATATTTCGTTCATAAAAATAAAAATTTGTAAAAAAATCCAAAAAAATCAAAGATAGTTTCAATTACATTTGCTAAAATTTCGTTCATAAAAATTAAAATTGGTAAGAAAATCCAAAAAAATCGAAGATAGCTTAAATTAAATTTGCTAAAATTTAGTTCATAAAACTTAACAATTTTAAGAAAATCCAAAAAAATCGAATATAGTCTCAATTAAATTTGCTAAAATTTCGTTCATAAAAATAAAAATTTGTAAAAAAATCTAAGATAGTTTCAATTAAATTTGCTAAAACTTCGTTCATAAAAATTAAAATTTGTAAGAAAATCCAAAAAAATCGCTGACAGGTTCAATTAAATTTGCTAAAATTTAGTTCATTAAACTTATAAATTTAAAGAAAATCCAAAAATTTCGAAGATAGTTTCAATTAAATTTGCTAAAATTTCGTTAATGAAAATTAAAATTTGTAAAAAAATCCAAAAAAATCGAAGATAGTTTCAATTAAATTTGCTAAAATTTCGTTCATAAAAATTAAAATTTGTAAAAAAATAAAAAAAAAAATAGAATATAGTTTCAATTAAATTTGCTAAAATTAAGTTCATAAAACTTAAAAATTTTAACAAAATCCAAAAAAATCGAAGATAGTTTCAATTAAATTTGCTAAAATTTCGTTCATAAAAATTAAAATTTGTAAGAAAATCCAAAAAAATCGAAGATAGTTTGAATTAAATTTTCTAAAATTTCGTTCATAAAAATAAAAATTTGTAAAAAAATCCAAAAAAATCTAAGATAGTTTCAATTATATTTGCTAAAATTTCGTTCATAAAAATTAAAATTTGTAAGAAAATCCAAAAAAATCGAAGATTGCTTGAATTAAATTTGCTGAAATTTAGTTCATAAAACTTAACAATTTTAAGAAAATCCAAAAAAATCGAAGATCGTTTCAATTAAATTTGCTAAAATTTCGTTCATAAAAATTAAAATTTGTAAGAAAATCCAAAAAAATCGAAGATAGCTTGAATTAAATTTGCTAAAATTTAGTTCATAAAACTTAACAATTTTAAGAAAATCCAAAAAAATCGAAGACCGTTTCAATTAAATTTGCTAAAATTTCGTTCATAAAAATAAAAATTTGTAAAAAAATCCAAAAAAATCGAAGATAGTTTGAATTAAATTTGCTAAAATCTCGTTCATAAAAATAAAAATTTGTAAAAAAATAAAAAAAAATCGAAGATAGTTTCAATTAAATTTGCTAAACTTTCGTTCATAAAAATTAAAATTTGTAAAAAAATCGAAGATCGTTTCAATTAAATTTGCTAAAATTTCGTTCATAAAAATAAAAATTTGTAAAAAAATCCAAAAAAAATAGAATATAGTTTCAATTAAATTTGCTAAAATTGCGTTCATAAAAATAAAATTTGTAAAAAAAACCAAAAAAATCAAAGATACCCGACTAGAATTATTAGTTGGGCAGACATTAGATCCGTATTAGGCTAGCCTAATTTGGCTGTTAGGCCCGGATGGGGCAGCCCCATCAGGCCAGCATGCGGCATGTAACGCGAAATATCCGTGACTGCCTAATTGGGAAATTCGCATGAGGCCCGCATTAGGCTTTCCCAATGACTATCCAGTGACGCCAAATGCATTAGGCCCACATTAGGCTTTCCCAATGACTATCCAGTGACGCCAAATGCATTAGGCCCACATGAGGATGGCCTTATTAGGCCCTCATTGGGAGACTTTAATGAAATCTCATGAGGGATCCCTCATAAAAGATCTGTGGTGTAGGCTTGAGTTCGTTAAATTAATTCGCAAATGAAATAAAACTGCTCTTGTATTACAATTTTTCATTTATTATGTATATATGTACAAAAAGTATAAAGACAAAATCCCAGACATTGAGAGAAAAGTGTGATCGATTTGGCGTGGAATGACCCTTCTTCTTAATGATTTTATTTCCTTAATTATTATTATTTATTTATTATTCTATTGTTACCTATACCCACAACCTTGCAATCAACATATATATATATAATCGTTGATTGCAAGGTTGTGGGTATAGGTAACAATAGAATAATAAATAATGATTATTAAGGAAATAAAATCATTAAGAAAAAGGGTCATTCCACGCCAAATCGATCACTTTTTTCTCTCAATGTCTATATATAAGTAACAATAGAATAATAAATAATAATAATTAAGGAAATTAAATCATTAAGAAAAAGGGTCATTTCACGCCAAATCGATCACATGTTTCTCTCAATGTCTGGGATTTTGTCTTTAAACAAATTCCAAATCGAGAAAATGATTACTTAAACCCCAACATAATCTCACGAGGACTACAACATATATATTCTAGTTTGGACAAAATCCCAGACGTCGAGGGAAAAATGTGGTCGATTTGGCGTGGAATGACCCAGAAGGGAATGACATTGAAAGTTCGAATATTAGTGAGAAAATAAACATCAATCTTGAGGTAAGGTTGTATCTTCGTGTGTCTCTCGGATTTTTTTCTGGCGTTTAACTCGTCCTCCTTCCCAATCTCTAGAATGATGCAAAACCGTTGACACAACTTTTCTGACCTCGCTTTCGCTCATAGCATTTTCAGTTGACGAAAATGTTGATAGCAGCGATGCTGGAATAAAAGAATAATTTGATTACATTATTTCATAATTCAATTAATTCAGAAAAATACCTTTGACAACATTATAAAGATTTGTATTCACGAAAGTGAATAATTTTCCTTCGGATGGTTTCACGGGGTTAAATTTCAGGGCAAGATCTCGTGACAAGCAGAATCTCATTATCTCGCCCACATTTCGGACGATTGTTGTTCGCTTGTTAATGAGATTTATGAATTTTTGTGCCTGCAAAAAATGTTATGAGGGAATTATAATTCTTGTTTTGCATACGTAATAGATAAATAAAGACGAAAAAGTAGAATAATTTATTATAAAAGTTTACCAATTTTTGGCGAAAATCTTGATCTGTTTTTATTTTGTTGTCGAACTCTTGAAATTCTTCTTTGGTATTGCAGGGAAGCAATAATTTCCAATTCTGTTCAAAATCAGAATTTACATCACAGTTCACTGTTGTTTTTTCTAATTGCTGGACCGCCAGTTTGAGCTCAACCATTTGGCTACCCAGTTGGCTTATTCGTGTTAATAACATTTGATATTGCTTCTCTACGGTGCGGTTTAAATCTACAATAAATTTAAATTTTATGGTTATAAAAATTACATATAAAGTATTGTTGAACGGACGAGAAATTTGCTGCTTTCAATCATTTCTTTATCTAACAGTTTATCATAATTAATACCTTTCAATGAATTATTCATTTGGTCCTGCAATGCGGTATATGATGAACTCGATGATTGTTGAGTTTGAGTTATCAAAGGCATTTTTTGAGTTACTGATGGTAATTCGTCCATTAAAAAATTGATTTCTGGCTCACTCCCTGAGCTTTCCGAAATTGGTGATGTAACTTTCTGTCTCTTCCCGCCTTTACTGGATGAATTGTTTTTGTCTTTCTTCCCATGTGCCGTAATCTTCCTGTTTTTTGTATTTATTGATGACTCATCACTACTCTTATCATCGAAATTATCCGAATTTATGACGACTGAATCCGTGTCATCTAAAACTTTCAATTTGTCCGAAATTGGTGGTGCAACTTTCTGTCTCTTCCCGCCTTTATTGGATAAATTGTTTTTGTCTTTCTTCCCATGTGCCGTAATCTTCCTTTTTTTTGTATTTATTGATGACTCATCACTACTCTTATCATCGAAATTATCCGAATTTATGACGACTGAATCCGTGTCATCTAAAACTTTTAATTTGTCATCTTGAAGTATCTTCCTTTTTTTGTTATTCCCAAAGTTGAGAGATTTTTTAGGGTATTTGGATCTGAGTTCTTTTCTTGTTGAATTCTCTGCATTTGCCATTTTTGAAAACGCGTTGCACAGCACTCACTTATATGATCACAGAAATATATACGTAAAATGATCCGTTGCTTTGACAATTCGATACACACAAAATATCGTCGCAGCGCTCGGCAACAGTGGCAACGCAACCGATCGCCTCGAAGAACGAACAGCCGATTAGTTCAATTTGTTTACGTTGGAAACATATTTGTATGTACAGTCGAACTTCGATAACTCGAAGTTATAATAATAATAACTTATTAATAACTTCTTCATAACCTATAATTTTATTACATCGTAATAGATACACTTTTGCATATCCTAGTTTATGGTTTTGATATTGTATTTATTCACATATGAAGTAGAGGCATTACTAAAAATTTGTCTCCAACACTATCGCTGAAATCAAATGGGACCATTTTTTTTTTAATATCGGTAATTTTAATTATTATAGTGTCCGTAATTCTACCGCTGACATTCCACATTTGGAGACAGTGAGAATTACAAGGATACGAATAAAGTGCCTTTCTCTTCCTTAATATCTTTCCTGTAATTTCGATATTATTCACGTCATCGTTTGGGGATATCCACATTCTATATACTTGTACGATTTCATTATTATTCAATAAAACTGTATTATTCGGAAATATAGTGGATAAAAGCGCATCTTTATACCGAACTCTTTTAATTGGTATTTTCCTCTCTAATTCTTTTAATTGTCTAGTAATTTGGATTGTTGGTGGAATATCCGCTTTTTCATTCCAACTATCAGAGATTTCATTCAATCGACGGCATAATTGGGAGAGAGGCTTATTTCCATTGCGAATAAGTCGTTTCATTCTTCCTAGAGCGTTTTCAAATGGAAAACTAGAAATATTAGATAGAGAACAGTTCATATTTTTAACATCATCTGCCAGATGAATCAGATTATGGATAATTCCAACCATAAATTCTTCGCTATATATAAATGGCGCTTTGGTCACAAATTTCTTCAAATACAATCTAGCATTTTCGCATTTATCCACGGCTAATTCTTTAGACGATAATATTCTGCAACCAGTATGAAGCAGTAAGAAATGTCTATATACGACAGTTGATAAAACTTTTTTAAAGATAACAGGTCCTGCATATAACAGCAAAAATCGGTATTCAGTGGCTTTGAATTTATGAAACTCTGTTAGGGATCTAGTCGTTCGTTGAAATTCAGCAGGTACTTTTATCTTTTGTAGTAAATTCGATAGTTGGATCTTATCACGATCAGTCAGCTTCAACTCTTTCACATTTCCATCTATCCAATAGTGTAATAGTTTTTTCATAATTCCCAAATACAGCAAGTGCATGGAGTCTAATAAAAATTGGTTGATCATATCAATGTTCGGATATATGCGAAGTAAAGGAGATATTCCTAAATGATGTTCTGTATTACTTTGATTTCTAAATGACAAATCAGTTCTTTTTTCAGAATTTACCAATAGATAAATTGTCCGGTTTTCGAATCTTTCGCCACGTATCGTACATCTCTCACAGGCAAAGTATCCTGCGTGACCTTTAATACATTTCACAACCGAACGTGCAGGTCTGTCACATATAAAAGCTTTGACGGATACAGTAAATGCTCTATTATCTATAGCGATACCAGTACGTTGCAGATCGTTAATTTCATTTATAAATTGCTCAAAATATCGTTCAAGATTGGTTGGCTTTGTATTTCCGCAATATATGGCCACAGGAAAGGGTTGGTAAACATCAGGATCATGAAAAATTTTACACAAGATTGGCCAAAACTGTTTTCTGCTGGATTTAAATAATGGTAAACCATCAACGTTAAACATCAATTGTATATCATTATTTTTATGGATCTCGGGATTTACACATTTTTGAAGAACTTTACTTATCCCAAAATACACAAACTCATCATCGATGCCATTAAAGCTTTCGATGGTATAATTGATGGATGTTGTACCTAGAAATTTTTTGGCTGTCTTAGGTAAATTAGGATAAGAATGTCTCCTTAATATTTTCATCAATACTTCCAACCGAGTATGTGGTATTGGTGGATCCATGAGAGCCCATTGACGAATATCTTGTATGTCGTCATTAAAGGCACAAATCTCTTGATCATCTATAATGTTATGTCCTGCAGCCTCTCCTGTCTCGTCTTCCTCTGATGACTCAATATCATCATTAATTATATGTGGTATTATATTTCGATTGACTTCCGAGACTTTTGCAACATCCGACTCAAAATTTTCTGAATTTACACTCCCACATTCTTCATAGATTCTTCTGGTTTTGGGCATCACTATCGTATCTGCAGCTTCATAATTTACAAATTCTGGGCATTGCTGATCACTCAATAATTTACGCCGCTTACGAAGTCGTTGAACTCTGAGACGTGTGAGTTCACGAGTTTTCAGATCTCGCATATCCGACATCGCGGAGGAAAACAATTAACTTACGGGAACAGTCTTAGAAATAGTATTGGTAATTCCAATTATTTATAATCGTAAAAACTCTATTACGTCAACGTAACCTCTACACGGAAGCTTGCGTATACGTCGATGTCAGATTTGACACTGCGAGAAGCTGACTGCAAAATAACGTCTAGTTTGAGAGGCAAATGTTAGGAATGCCCCACCTAGGCGCGCACTCGGCCGTCCTCATTTGAGCCACGTATGGCAAATGTTAAGAATGCCCCACCTAGGCGCGCGCTCGGCCATCCCCATTTGAGCCACGCATGGCAAATGTTAGGAATGCCCAACTTAAGTGCGCGCTAGGCCATCCCCATTTGAGCCACGTATGGCAAATGTTAAGAATGCCCCACCTAGGCGCGCGCTCGGCCATCCCCATTTGAGCCACGCATGGCAAATGTTAGGAATGCCCAACTTAGGTGCGCGCTAGGCCATCCCCATTTGAGCCACGTATGGCAAATGTTAGGAATGTTCAACTTAGGCGCGCGCTCGGCCGTCCCCATTTGAGCCACGTATGGCAAATGTTAGGAATGCCCAACTTAGGTGCGCGCTAGGCCATCCCCATTTGAGCCACGTATGGCAAATGTTAGGAATGTTCAACTTAGGCGCGCGCTCGGCCGTCCCCATTTGAGCCACGTATGGCAAATGTTAGGAATGCCCAACTTAGGCGCGCGCTCGGCCATCCCCATTTGAGCCACGTATGGCAAATGTTAGGAATGTTCAACTTAAGCGCGCGCTCGGCCATCCCCATTTGAGGCACGTATGGCAAATGTTAGGAATGCCCAACTTAGGTGCGCGCTAGGCCATCCCCATTTGAGCCACGTATGGCAAATGTTAGGAATGTTCAACTTAGGCGCGCGCTCGGACATCCCCATTTGCGTCACGTATGGCAAATGTTAGGAATGCCCAACGTAGGCGTGCATCATTCTTTCCGGATTACGGCCTAATGGGATAACAATTAGGCTTGTTGCAATTTAGGTGTAGCTAATCATTTCCGCATTAGGCCCACATTTGTGTTTAGGCATGCCTAACTGAAATTCTAGTCGGGTAGTTTCATTTAAATTTGCTAAACTTTCGTTCATAAAAATAAAAATTTGTAAAAAAATCGAAGATAGTTTCAATCAAATTTGCTAAAATTTCTTTCATAAAAATTAAAATTTGTAAAAAAATCCAAAATAATCGAAGATAGTTTCAATTAAATTTGATAAAATTTCGTTCATAAAAATAAAAATTTGTAAAAAAATCTAAAAAAATCGAAGATAGTTTCAATTAAATTTGCTAAAATTTCGTTCATAAAAATTAAAATTTTTAAGAAAATCCAAAAAATCGAAGTTAGTTTGAATTAAATTTTCTAAAATTTCGTTCATAAAAATAAAAATTTGTAAAAAAATCCAAAAAAATCTAAGATAGTTTCAATTATATTTGCTAAAATTTCGTTCATAAAAATTAAAATTTGTAAGAAAATCCAAAAAAATCGAAGATTGCTTGAATTAAATTTGCTAAAATTTAGTTCATAAAACTTAACACTTTTAAGAAAATCCAAAAAAATCGAAGATCGTTTCAATTAAATTTGCTAAAATTTCGTTCATAAAAATTAAAATTTGTAAGAAAATCCAAAAAAATCGAAGATAGCTTGAATTAAATTTGCTAAAATGTAGTTCATAAAACTTAACAATTTTAAGAAAATCCAAAAAAATCGAAGATAGTTTCAATTAAATTTGCTAAACTTTCGTTCATAAAAATAAAAATTTGTAAAAAAATCGAAGATAGTTTCAATTAAATTTGCTAAAATTTCTTTCATAAAAATTAAAATTTGTAAAAAAATCCAAAATAATCGAAGATAGTTTCAATTAAATTTGATAAAATTTTGTTCATAAAAATAAAAATTTGTAAAAAAATCTAAAAAAATCGAAGATAGTTTCAATTAAATTTGCTAAAATTTCGTTCATAAAAATTAAAATTTGTAAGAAAATCCAAAAAAATCGAAGATAGTTTGAATTAAATTTTTTAAAATTTCGTTCATAAAAATAAAAATTTGTAAAAAAATCCAAAAAAATCGAAGATCGTTTCAATTAAATTTGCTAAAATTTCGTTCATAAAAATTAAAATTTGTAAGAAAATCCAAAAAAATCGAAGATAGCTTGAATTAAATTTTCTAAAATTTAGTTCATAAAACTTAACAATTTTAAGAAAATCCAAAAAAATCGAAGACCGTTTCAATTAAATTTGCTAAAATTTCGTTCATAAAAATAAAAATTTGTAAAAAAATCCAAAAAAATCGAAGATAGTTTGAATTAAATTTGCTAAAATCTCGTTCATAAAAATAAAAATTTGTAAAAAAATAAAAAAAAATCGAAGATAGTTTCAATTAAATTTGCTAAACTTTCGTTCATAAAAATTAAAATTTGTAAAAAAATCGCAAATTGTTTCAATTAAATTTGCTAAAATTTCTTTCATAAAAATTAAAATTTGTAAAAAAATCCAAAAAAATCGAAGATAGTTTCAATTAAATTTGATAAAATTTCGTTCATAAAAATAAAAATTTGTAAAAAAATCCAAAAAAATCGAAGATAGTTTCAATTAAATTTGCTAAAATTTCGTTCATAAAAATTAAAATTTGTAAGAAAATCCAAAAAAATCGAAGATAGTTTGAATTAAATTTTCTAAAATTTCGTTCATAAAAATAAAAATTTGTAAAAAAATCCAAAAAAATCTAAGATAGTTTCAATTATATTTGCTAAAATTTCGTTCATAAAAATTAAAATTTGTAAGAAAATCCAAAAAAATCGAAGATAGCTTGAATTAAATTTGCTAAAATTTAGTTCATAAAACTTAACAATTTTAAGAAAATCCAAAAAAATCGAAGATCGTTTCAATTAAATTTGCTAAAATTTCGTTCATAAAAATTAAAATTTGTAAGAAAATCCAAAAAAATCGAAGATAGCTTGAATTAAATTTGCTAAAATGTAGTTCATAAAACTTAACAATTTTAAGAAAATCCAAAAAAATCGAAGATCGTTTCAATTAAATTTGCTAAAATTTCGTTCATAAAAATAAAAATTTGTAAAATAATCCAAAAAAATCTAAGATAGTTTCAATTATATTTGCTAAAATTTCGTTCATAAAAATTAAAATTGGTAAGAAAATCCAAAAAAATCGAAGATAGTTTGAATTAAATTTTCTAAAATTTCGTTCATAAAAATAAAAATTTGTAAAAAAATCCAAAAAAATCTAAGATAGTTTCAATTATATTTGCTAAAATTTCGTTCATAAAAACTAAAATTTGTAAGAAAATCCAAAAAAATCGAAGATAGCTTGAATTAAATTTGCTAAAATTTAGTTCATAAAACTTAACAATTTTAAGAAAATCCAAAAAAATCGAAGATCGTTTCAATTAAATTTGCTAAAATTGCGTTCATAAAAATAAAATTTGTAAAAAAATCCAAAAAAATCAAAGATAGTTTCAATTAAATTTGCTAAAATATCGTTCATAAAACTTAAAAATTTTAAGAAAATCCAAAAAAATCGAAGATAGTTTCAATTAAATTTGCTAAAATCTCGTTCATAAAAATAAAAATTTGTAAAAAAAAAAAAAATCGAAGATAGTTTCAATTAAATTTGCTAAAATTTCGTTCATAAAAATTAAAATTTGTAAGTAAAATCCAAAAAAATCGAAGATACCTTGAATTAAATTTGCTAAAATTTAGTTCATAAAACTTAACAATTTTAAGAAAATCCAAAAAAATCGAAGATCGTTTCAATTAAATTTGCTAAAATTTCGTTCATAAAAATAAAAATTTGTAAAAAAATCCAAAAAAATCAAAGATAGTTTGAATTAAATTTGCTAAAATCTCGTTCATAAAAATAAAAATTTGTAAAAAAATAAAAAAAAATCGAAGATAGTTTCAATTAAATTTGCTAAACTTTCGTTCATAAAAATTAAAATTTGTAAAAAAATCGAAGATAGTTTCAATTAAATTTGCTAAAATTTCTTTCATAAAAATTAAAATTTTTAAAAAAATCCAAAAAAATCGAAGATAGTTTCAATTAAATTTAATAAAATTTCGTTCATAAAAATAAAAATTTGTAAAAAAATCCAAAAAAATCTATGATAGTTTCAATTATATTTGCTAAAATTTCGTTCATAAAAATTAAAATTTGTAAGAAAATCCAAAAAAATCGAAGATAGCTTGAATTAAATTTGCTAAAATGTAGTTCATAAAACTTAACAATTTTAAGAAAATCCAAAAAAATCGAAGATCGTTTCAATTAAATTTGCTAAAATTTCGTTCATAAAAATTAAAATTTGTAAGAAAATCCAAAAAAATCGAAGATACCTTGAATTAAATTTGCTAAAATTTAGTTCATAAAACTTAACAATTTTAAGAAAATCCAAAAAAATCGAAGATCGTTTCAATTAAATTTGCTAAAATTTCGTTCATAAAAATAAAAATTTGTAAAAAAATCCAAAAAAATCGAAGATAGTTTGAATTAAATTTGCTAAAATCTCGTACATAAAAATAAAAATTTGTAAAAAAATAAAAAAAAATCGAAGATAGTTTCAATTAAATTTGCTAAACTTTCGTTCATAAAAATTAAAATTTGTAAAAAAATCGAAGATAGTTTCAATTAAATTTGCTAAAATTTCTTTCATAAAAATTAAAATTTTTAAAAAAATCCAAAAAAATCGAAGATAGTTTCAATTAAATTTAATAAAATTTCGTTCATAAAAATAAAAATTTGTAAAAAAATCCAAAAAAATCTATGATAGTTTCAATTATATTTGCTAAAATTTCGTTCATAAAAATTAAAATTTGTAAGAAAATCCAAAAAAATCGAAGATAGCTTGAATTAAATTTGCTAAAATGTAGTTCATAAAACTTAACAATTTTAAGAAAATCCAAAAAAATCGAAGATCGTTTCAATTAAATTTGCTAAAATTTCGTTCATAAAAATTAAAATTTGTAAGAAAATCCAAAAAAATCGAAGATACCTTGAATTAAATTTGCTAAAATTTAGTTCATAAAACTTAACAATTTTAAGAAAATCCAAAAAAATCGAAGATCGTTTCAATTAAATTTGCTAAAATTTCGTTCATAAAAATAAAAATTTGTAAAAAAATCCAAAAAAATCGAAGATAGTTTGAATTAAATTTGCTAAAATCTCGTACATAAAAATAAAAATTTGTAAAAAAATAAAAAAAAATCGAAGATAGTTTCAATTAAATTTGCTAAACTATCGTTCATAAAAATTAAAATTTGTAAAAAAATCGAAGATAGTTTCAATTAAATTTGCTAAAATTTCTTTCATGAAAATAAAAATTTGTAAAAAAATCCAAAAAAATCGAAGATAGTTTCAATTAAATTTGCTAAAACTTCGTTCATAAAAATAAAAATTTGTAAAGAAATCCAAAAAAATTGAAGATAGTTTAAATTAAATTTTCTAAAATTTCGTTCATAAAAATAAAAATTTGTAAAAAAATCCAAAAAAATCTAAGATAGTTTCAATTATATTTGCTAAAATTTCGTTCATAAAAATTAAAATTTGTAAGAAAATCCAAAAAAATCGAAGATAGCTTGAATTAAATTTGCTAAAATTTAGTTCATAAAACTTAACAATTTTAAGAAAATCCAAAAAAATCGAAGATCGTTTCAATTAAATTTGCTAAAATTTCGTTCATAAAAATAAAAATTTGAAAAAAATCCAAAAAAATCGAAGATAGTTTGAATTAAATTTGCTAAAATCTCGTTCATAAATATAAAAATTTGTAAAAAAATAAAAAAAAAATCGAAGATAGTTTCAATTAAATTTGCTAAACTTTCGTTCATAAAAATAAAAATTTGTAAAAAAATCGAAGATAGTTTCAATTAAATTTGCTAAAATTTCGTTCATAAAAATTAAAATTTGTAAGAAAATCCAAAAAAATCGAAGATAGTTTGAATTAAATTTTCTAAAATTTCGTTCATAAAAATAAAAATTTGTAAAAAAATCCAAAAAAATCTAAGATAGTTTCAATTATATTTGCTAAAATTTCGTTCATAAAAATTAAAATTTGTAAGAAAATCCAAAAAAATCGAAGATAGCTTGAATTAAATTTGCTAAAATTTAGTTCATAAAACTTAACAATTTTAAGAAAATAAAAAAAAATCGAAGATCGTTTCAATTAAATTTGCTAAAATTTCGTTCATACAAATTAAAATTTGTAAGAAAATCCAAAAAAATCGAAGATAGCTTGAATTAAATTTGCTAAAATTTAGTTCATAAAACTTAACAATTTTAAGAAAATCCAAAAAAATCGAAGATCCTTTCAATTAAATTTGCTAAAATTTCGTTCATAAAAATAAAAATTTGTAAAAAAATCCAAAAAAATCGAAGATAGTTTGAATTAAATTTTCTAAAATTTCGTTCATAAAAATAAAAATTTGTAAAAAAATCCAAAAAAATCTAAGATAGTTTCAATTATATTTGCTAAAATTTCGTTCATAAAAATTAAAATTTGTAAGAAAATCCAAAAAAATCGAAGATAGCTTGAATTAAATTTGCTAAAATTTAGTTCATAAAACTTAACAATTTTAAGAAAATCCAAAAAAATCGAAGATCGTTTCAATTAAATTTGCTAATATTTCGTTCATAAAAATAAAAATTTGTAAAAAAATCCAAAAAAATCAAAGATAGTTTCAATTACATTTGCTAAAATTTCGTTCATAAAAATTAAAATTGGTAAGAAAATCCAAAAAAATCGAAGATAGCTTAAATTAAATTTGCTAAAATTTAGTTCATAAAACTTAACAATTTTAAGAAAATCCAAAAAAATCGAATATAGTCTCAATTAAATTTGCTAAAATTTCGTTCATAAAAATAAAAATTTGTAAAAAAATCTAAGATAGTTTCAATTAAATTTGCTAAAACTTCGTTCATAAAAATTAAAATTTGTAAGAAAATCCAAAAAAATCGCTGACAGGTTCAATTAAATTTGCTAAAATTTAGTTCATTAAACTTATAAATTTAAAGAAAATCCAAAAATTTCGAAGATAGTTTCAATTAAATTTGCTAAAATTTCGTTAATGAAAATTAAAATTTGTAAAAAAATCCAAAAAAATCGAAGATAGTTTCAATTAAATTTGCTAAAATTTCGTTCATAAAAATTAAAATTTGTAAAAAAATAAAAAAAAAAATAGAATATAGTTTCAATTAAATTTGCTAAAATTAAGTTCATAAAACTTAAAAATTTTAACAAAATCCAAAAAAATCGAAGATAGTTTCAATTAAATTTGCTAAAATTTCGTTCATAAAAATTAAAATTTGTAAGAAAATCCAAAAAAATCGAAGATAGTTTGAATTAAATTTTCTAAAATTTCGTTCATAAAAATAAAAATTTGTAAAAAAATCCAAAAAAATCTAAGATAGTTTCAATTATATTTGCTAAAATTTCGTTCATAAAAATTAAAATTTGTAAGAAAATCCAAAAAAATCGAAGATTGCTTGAATTAAATTTGCTGAAATTTAGTTCATAAAACTTAACAATTTTAAGAAAATCCAAAAAAATCGAAGATCGTTTCAATTAAATTTGCTAAAATTTCGTTCATAAAAATTAAAATTTGTAAGAAAATCCAAAAAAATCGAAGATAGCTTGAATTAAATTTGCTAAAATTTAGTTCATAAAACTTAACAATTTTAAGAAAATCCAAAAAAATCGAAGACCGTTTCAATTAAATTTGCTAAAATTTCGTTCATAAAAATAAAAATTTGTAAAAAAATCCAAAAAAATCGAAGATAGTTTGAATTAAATTTGCTAAAATCTCGTTCATAAAAATAAAAATTTGTAAAAAAATAAAAAAAAATCGAAGATAGTTTCAATTAAATTTGCTAAACTTTCGTTCATAAAAATTAAAATTTGTAAAAAAATCGAAGATCGTTTCAATTAAATTTGCTAAAATTTCGTTCATAAAAATAAAAATTTGTAAAAAAATCCAAAAAAAATAGAATATAGTTTCAATTAAATTTGCTAAAATTGCGTTCATAAAAATAAAATTTGTAAAAAAAACCAAAAAAATCAAAGATACCCGACTAGAATTATTAGTTGGGCAGACATTAGATCCGTATTAGGCTAGCCTAATTTGGCTGTTAGGCCCGGATGGGGCAGCCCCATCAGGCCAGCATGCGGCATGTAACGCGAAATATCCGTGACTGCCTAATTGGGAAATTCGCATGAGGCCCGCATTAGGCTTTCCCAATGACTATCCAGTGACGCCAAATGCATTAGGCCCACATTAGGCTTTCCCAATGACTATCCAGTGACGCCAAATGCATTAGGCCCACATGAGGATGGCCTTATTAGGCCCTCATTGGGAGACTTTAATGAAATCTCATGAGGGATCCCTCATAAAAGATCTGTGGTGTAGGCTTGAGTTCGTTAAATTAATTCGCAAATGAAATAAAACTGCTCTTGTATTACAATTTTTCATTTATTATGTATATATGTACAAAAAGTATAAAGACAAAATCCCAGACATTGAGAGAAAAGTGTGATCGATTTGGCGTGGAATGACCCTTCTTCTTAATGATTTTATTTCCTTAATTATTATTATTTATTTATTATTCTATTGTTACCTATACCCACAACCTTGCAATCAACATATATATATATAATCGTTGATTGCAAGGTTGTGGGTATAGGTAACAATAGAATAATAAATAATGATTATTAAGGAAATAAAATCATTAAGAAAAAGGGTCATTCCACGCCAAATCGATCACTTTTTTCTCTCAATGTCTATATATAAGTAACAATAGAATAATAAATAATAATAATTAAGGAAATTAAATCATTAAGAAAAAGGGTCATTTCACGCCAAATCGATCACATGTTTCTCTCAATGTCTGGGATTTTGTCTTTAAACAAATTCCAAATCGAGAAAATGATTACTTAAACCCCAACATAATCTCACGAGGACTACAACATATATATTCTAGTTTGGACAAAATCCCAGACGTCGAGGGAAAAATGTGGTCGATTTGGCGTGGAATGACCCAGAAGGGAATGACATTGAAAGTTCGAATATTAGTGAGAAAATAAACATCAATCTTGAGGTAAGGTTGTATCTTCGTGTGTCTCTCGGATTTTTTTCTGGCGTTTAACTCGTCCTCCTTCCCAATCTCTAGAATGATGCAAAACCGTTGACACAACTTTTCTGACCTCGCTTTCGCTCATAGCATTTTCAGTTGACGAAAATGTTGATAGCAGCGATGCTGGAATAAAAGAATAATTTGATTACATTATTTCATAATTCAATTAATTCAGAAAAATACCTTTGACAACATTATAAAGATTTGTATTCACGAAAGTGAATAATTTTCCTTCGGATGGTTTCACGGGGTTAAATTTCAGGGCAAGATCTCGTGACAAGCAGAATCTCATTATCTCGCCCACATTTCGGACGATTGTTGTTCGCTTGTTAATGAGATTTATGAATTTTTGTGCCTGCAAAAAATGTTATGAGGGAATTATAATTCTTGTTTTGCATACGTAATAGATAAATAAAGACGAAAAAGTAGAATAATTTATTATAAAAGTTTACCAATTTTTGGCGAAAATCTTGATCTGTTTTTATTTTGTTGTCGAACTCTTGAAATTCTTCTTTGGTATTGCAGGGAAGCAATAATTTCCAATTCTGTTCAAAATCAGAATTTACATCACAGTTCACTGTTGTTTTTTCTAATTGCTGGACCGCCAGTTTGAGCTCAACCATTTGGCTACCCAGTTGGCTTATTCGTGTTAATAACATTTGATATTGCTTCTCTACGGTGCGGTTTAAATCTACAATAAATTTAAATTTTATGGTTATAAAAATTACATATAAAGTATTGTTGAACGGACGAGAAATTTGCTGCTTTCAATCATTTCTTTATCTAACAGTTTATCATAATTAATACCTTTCAATGAATTATTCATTTGGTCCTGCAATGCGGTATATGATGAACTCGATGATTGTTGAGTTTGAGTTATCAAAGGCATTTTTTGAGTTACTGATGGTAATTCGTCCATTAAAAAATTGATTTCTGGCTCACTCCCTGAGCTTTCCGAAATTGGTGATGTAACTTTCTGTCTCTTCCCGCCTTTACTGGATGAATTGTTTTTGTCTTTCTTCCCATGTGCCGTAATCTTCCTGTTTTTTGTATTTATTGATGACTCATCACTACTCTTATCATCGAAATTATCCGAATTTATGACGACTGAATCCGTGTCATCTAAAACTTTCAATTTGTCCGAAATTGGTGGTGCAACTTTCTGTCTCTTCCCGCCTTTATTGGATAAATTGTTTTTGTCTTTCTTCCCATGTGCCGTAATCTTCCTTTTTTTTGTATTTATTGATGACTCATCACTACTCTTATCATCGAAATTATCCGAATTTATGACGACTGAATCCGTGTCATCTAAAACTTTTAATTTGTCATCTTGAAGTATCTTCCTTTTTTTGTTATTCCCAAAGTTGAGAGATTTTTTAGGGTATTTGGATCTGAGTTCTTTTCTTGTTGAATTCTCTGCATTTGCCATTTTTGAAAACGCGTTGCACAGCACTCACTTATATGATCACAGAAATATATACGTAAAATGATCCGTTGCTTTGACAATTCGATACACACAAAATATCGTCGCAGCGCTCGGCAACAGTGGCAACGCAACCGATCGCCTCGAAGAACGAACAGCCGATTAGTTCAATTTGTTTACGTTGGAAACATATTTGTATGTACAGTCGAACTTCGATAACTCGAAGTTATAATAATAATAACTTATTAATAACTTCTTCATAACCTATAATTTTATTACATCGTAATAGATACACTTTTGCATATCCTAGTTTATGGTTTTGATATTGTATTTATTCACATATGAAGTAGAGGCATTACTAAAAATTTGTCTCCAACACTATCGCTGAAATCAAATGGGACCATTTTTTTTTTAATATCGGTAATTTTAATTATTATAGTGTCCGTAATTCTACCGCTGACATTCCACATTTGGAGACAGTGAGAATTACAAGGATACGAATAAAGTGCCTTTCTCTTCCTTAATATCTTTCCTGTAATTTCGATATTATTCACGTCATCGTTTGGGGATATCCACATTCTATATACTTGTACGATTTCATTATTATTCAATAAAACTGTATTATTCGGAAATATAGTGGATAAAAGCGCATCTTTATACCGAACTCTTTTAATTGGTATTTTCCTCTCTAATTCTTTTAATTGTCTAGTAATTTGGATTGTTGGTGGAATATCCGCTTTTTCATTCCAACTATCAGAGATTTCATTCAATCGACGGCATAATTGGGAGAGAGGCTTATTTCCATTGCGAATAAGTCGTTTCATTCTTCCTAGAGCGTTTTCAAATGGAAAACTAGAAATATTAGATAGAGAACAGTTCATATTTTTAACATCATCTGCCAGATGAATCAGATTATGGATAATTCCAACCATAAATTCTTCGCTATATATAAATGGCGCTTTGGTCACAAATTTCTTCAAATACAATCTAGCATTTTCGCATTTATCCACGGCTAATTCTTTAGACGATAATATTCTGCAACCAGTATGAAGCAGTAAGAAATGTCTATATACGACAGTTGATAAAACTTTTTTAAAGATAACAGGTCCTGCATATAACAGCAAAAATCGGTATTCAGTGGCTTTGAATTTATGAAACTCTGTTAGGGATCTAGTCGTTCGTTGAAATTCAGCAGGTACTTTTATCTTTTGTAGTAAATTCGATAGTTGGATCTTATCACGATCAGTCAGCTTCAACTCTTTCACATTTCCATCTATCCAATAGTGTAATAGTTTTTTCATAATTCCCAAATACAGCAAGTGCATGGAGTCTAATAAAAATTGGTTGATCATATCAATGTTCGGATATATGCGAAGTAAAGGAGATATTCCTAAATGATGTTCTGTATTACTTTGATTTCTAAATGACAAATCAGTTCTTTTTTCAGAATTTACCAATAGATAAATTGTCCGGTTTTCGAATCTTTCGCCACGTATCGTACATCTCTCACAGGCAAAGTATCCTGCGTGACCTTTAATACATTTCACAACCGAACGTGCAGGTCTGTCACATATAAAAGCTTTGACGGATACAGTAAATGCTCTATTATCTATAGCGATACCAGTACGTTGCAGATCGTTAATTTCATTTATAAATTGCTCAAAATATCGTTCAAGATTGGTTGGCTTTGTATTTCCGCAATATATGGCCACAGGAAAGGGTTGGTAAACATCAGGATCATGAAAAATTTTACACAAGATTGGCCAAAACTGTTTTCTGCTGGATTTAAATAATGGTAAACCATCAACGTTAAACATCAATTGTATATCATTATTTTTATGGATCTCGGGATTTACACATTTTTGAAGAACTTTACTTATCCCAAAATACACAAACTCATCATCGATGCCATTAAAGCTTTCGATGGTATAATTGATGGATGTTGTACCTAGAAATTTTTTGGCTGTCTTAGGTAAATTAGGATAAGAATGTCTCCTTAATATTTTCATCAATACTTCCAACCGAGTATGTGGTATTGGTGGATCCATGAGAGCCCATTGACGAATATCTTGTATGTCGTCATTAAAGGCACAAATCTCTTGATCATCTATAATGTTATGTCCTGCAGCCTCTCCTGTCTCGTCTTCCTCTGATGACTCAATATCATCATTAATTATATGTGGTATTATATTTCGATTGACTTCCGAGACTTTTGCAACATCCGACTCAAAATTTTCTGAATTTACACTCCCACATTCTTCATAGATTCTTCTGGTTTTGGGCATCACTATCGTATCTGCAGCTTCATAATTTACAAATTCTGGGCATTGCTGATCACTCAATAATTTACGCCGCTTACGAAGTCGTTGAACTCTGAGACGTGTGAGTTCACGAGTTTTCAGATCTCGCATATCCGACATCGCGGAGGAAAACAATTAACTTACGGGAACAGTCTTAGAAATAGTATTGGTAATTCCAATTATTTATAATCGTAAAAACTCTATTACGTCAACGTAACCTCTACACGGAAGCTTGCGTATACGTCGATGTCAGATTTGACACTGCGAGAAGCTGACTGCAAAATAACGTCTAGTTTGAGAGGCAAATGTTAGGAATGCCCCACCTAGGCGCGCACTCGGCCGTCCTCATTTGAGCCACGTATGGCAAATGTTAAGAATGCCCCACCTAGGCGCGCGCTCGGCCATCCCCATTTGAGCCACGCATGGCAAATGTTAGGAATGCCCAACTTAAGTGCGCGCTAGGCCATCCCCATTTGAGCCACGTATGGCAAATGTTAAGAATGCCCCACCTAGGCGCGCGCTCGGCCATCCCCATTTGAGCCACGCATGGCAAATGTTAGGAATGCCCAACTTAGGTGCGCGCTAGGCCATCCCCATTTGAGCCACGTATGGCAAATGTTAGGAATGTTCAACTTAGGCGCGCGCTCGGCCGTCCCCATTTGAGCCACGTATGGCAAATGTTAGGAATGCCCAACTTAGGTGCGCGCTAGGCCATCCCCATTTGAGCCACGTATGGCAAATGTTAGGAATGTTCAACTTAGGCGCGCGCTCGGCCGTCCCCATTTGAGCCACGTATGGCAAATGTTAGGAATGCCCAACTTAGGCGCGCGCTCGGCCATCCCCATTTGAGCCACGTATGGCAAATGTTAGGAATGTTCAACTTAAGCGCGCGCTCGGCCATCCCCATTTGAGGCACGTATGGCAAATGTTAGGAATGCCCAACTTAGGTGCGCGCTAGGCCATCCCCATTTGAGCCACGTATGGCAAATGTTAGGAATGTTCAACTTAGGCGCGCGCTCGGACATCCCCATTTGCGTCACGTATGGCAAATGTTAGGAATGCCCAACGTAGGCGTGCATCATTCTTTCCGGATTACGGCCTAATGGGATAACAATTAGGCTTGTTGCAATTTAGGTGTAGCTAATCATTTCCGCATTAGGCCCACATTTGTGTTTAGGCATGCCTAACTGAAATTCTAGTCGGGTAGTTTCATTTAAATTTGCTAAACTTTCGTTCATAAAAATAAAAATTTGTAAAAAAATCGAAGATAGTTTCAATCAAATTTGCTAAAATTTCTTTCATAAAAATTAAAATTTGTAAAAAAATCCAAAATAATCGAAGATAGTTTCAATTAAATTTGATAAAATTTCGTTCATAAAAATAAAAATTTGTAAAAAAATCTAAAAAAATCGAAGATAGTTTCAATTAAATTTGCTAAAATTTCGTTCATAAAAATTAAAATTTTTAAGAAAATCCAAAAAATCGAAGTTAGTTTGAATTAAATTTTCTAAAATTTCGTTCATAAAAATAAAAATTTGTAAAAAAATCCAAAAAAATCTAAGATAGTTTCAATTATATTTGCTAAAATTTCGTTCATAAAAATTAAAATTTGTAAGAAAATCCAAAAAAATCGAAGATTGCTTGAATTAAATTTGCTAAAATTTAGTTCATAAAACTTAACACTTTTAAGAAAATCCAAAAAAATCGAAGATCGTTTCAATTAAATTTGCTAAAATTTCGTTCATAAAAATTAAAATTTGTAAGAAAATCCAAAAAAATCGAAGATAGCTTGAATTAAATTTTCTAAAATTTAGTTCATAAAACTTAACAATTTTAAGAAAATCCAAAAAAATCGAAGATCGTTTCAATTAAATTTGCTAAAATTTCGTTCATAAAAATAAAAATTTGTAAAAAAATCCAAAAAAATCAAAGATAGTTTGAATTAAATTTGCTAAAATCTCGTTCATAAAAATAAAAATTTGTAAAAAAATAAAAAAAAATCGAAGATAGTTTCAATTAAATTTGCTAAACTTTCGTTTATAAAAATTAAAATTTGTAAAAAAATCGAAGATAGTATCAATTAAATTTGCTAAAATTTCTTTCATAAAAATTAAAATTTTTAAAAAAATCCAAAAAAATCGAAGATAGTTTCAATTAAATTTGATAAAATTTCGTTCATAAAAATAAAAATTTGTAAAAAAATCCAAAAAAATCGAAGATAGTTTCAATTAAATTTGCTAAAATTTCGTTCATAAAAATTAAAATTTGTAAGAAAATCCAAAAAAATCGAAGATAGTTTGAATTAAATTTTCTAAAATTTCGTTCATAAAAATAAAACTTTGTAAAAAAATCCAAAAAAATCTAAGATAGTTTCAATTATATTTGCTAAAATTTCGTTCATAAAAATTAAAATTTGTAAAAAAAATAAAAAAAAAAATAGAATATAGTTTCAATTAAATTTGCTAAAATTAAGTTCATAAAACTTAAAAATTTTAACAAAATCCAAAAAAATCGAAGATAGTTTCAATTAAATTTGCTAAAATTTCGTTCATAAAAATTAAAATTTGTAAGAAAATCCAAAAAAATCGAAGATAGTTTGAATTAAATTTTCTAAAATTTCGTTCATAAAAATAAAAATTTGTAAAAAAATCCAAAAAAATCTAAGATAGTTTCAATTATATTTGCTAAAATTTCGTTCATAAAAATTAAAATTTGTAAGAAAATCCAAAAAAATCGAAGATAGCTTGAATTAAATTTGCTAAAATGTAGTTCATAAAACTTAACAATTTTAAGAAAATCCAAAAAAATCGAAGATCGTTTCAATTAAATTTGCTAAAATTTCGTTCATAAAAATAAAAATTTGTAAAATAATCCAAAAAAATCTAAGATAGTTTCAATTATATTTGCTAAAATTTCGTTCATAAAAATTAAAATTGGTAAGAAAATCCAAAAAAATCGAAGATAGTTTGAATTAAATTTTCTAAAATTTCGTTCATAAAAATAAAAATTTGTAAAAAAATCCAAAAAAATCTAAGATAGTTTCAATTATATTTGCTAAAATTTCGTTCATAAAAACTAAAATTTGTAAGAAAATCCAAAAAAATCGAAGATAGCTTGAATTAAATTTGCTAAAATTTAGTTCATAAAACTTAACAATTTTAAGAAAATCCAAAAAAATCGAAGATCGTTTCAATTAAATTTGCTAAAATTGCGTTCATAAAAATAAAATTTGTAAAAAATCCAAAAAAATCAAAGATAGTTTCAATTAAATTTGCTAAAATATCGTTCATAAAACTTAAAAATTTTAAGAAAATCCAAAAAAATCGAAGATAGTTTCAATTAAATTTGCTAAAATCTCGTTCATAAAAATAAAAATTTGTAAAAAAAAAAAAAATCGAAGATAGTTTCAATTAAATTTGCTAAAATTTCGTTCATAAAAATTAAAATTTGTAAGAAAATCCAAAAAAATCGAAGATACCTTGAATTAAATTTGCTAAAATTTAGTTCATAAAACTTAACAATTTTAAGAAAATCCAAAAAAATCGAAGATCGTTTCAATTAAATTTGCTAAAATTTCGTTCATAAAAATAAAAATTTGTAAAAAAATCCAAAAAAATCAAAGATAGTTTGAATTAAATTTGCTAAAATCTCGTTCATAAAAATAAAAATTTGTAAAAAAATAAAAAAAAATCGAAGATAGTTTCAATTAAATTTGCTAAACTTTCGTTCATAAAAATTAAAATTTGTAAAAAAATCGAAGATAGTTTCAATTAAATTTGCTAAAATTTCTTTCATAAAAATTAAAATTTGTAAAAAAATCCAAAAAAATCGAAGATAGTTTGAATTAAATTTGCTAAAATCTCGTTCATAAAAATAAAAATTTGTAAAAAAATAAAAAAAAATCGAAGATAGTTTCAATTAAATTTGCTAAACTATCGTTCATAAAAATTAAAATTTGTAAAAAAATCCAAAAAAATCGAAGATAGTTTCAATTAAATTTGATAAAATTTCGTTCATGAAAATAAAAATTTGTAAAAAAATCCAAAAAAATCGAAGATAGTTTCAATTAAATTTGCTAAAACTTCGTTCATAAAAATAAAAATTTGTAAAGAAATCCAAAAAAATCGAAGATAGTTTAAATTAAATTTTCTAAAATTTCGTTCATAAAAATAAAAATTTGTAAAAAAATCCAAAAAAATCTAAGATAGTTTCAATTATATTTGCTAAAATTTCGTTCATAAAAATTAAAATTTGTAAGAAAATCCAAAAAAATCGAAGATAGCTTGAATTAAATTTGCTAAAATTTAGTTCATAAAACTTAACAATTTTAAGAAAATCCAAAAAAATCGAAGATCGTTTCAATTAAATTTGCTAATATTTCGTTCATAAAAATAAAAATTTGTAAAAAAATCCAAAAAAATCAAAGATAGTTTCAATTACATTTGCTAAAATTTCGTTCATAAAAATTAAAATTGGTAAGAAAATCCAAAAAAATCGAAGATAGCTTAAATTAAATTTGCTAAAATTTAGTTCATAAAACTTAACAATTTTAAGAAAATCCAAAAAAATCGAATATAGTCTCAATTAAATTTGCTAAAATTTCGTTCATAAAAATAAAAATTTGTAAAAAAATCTAAGATAGTTTCAATTAAATTTGCTAAAACTTCGTTCATAAAAATTAAAATTTGTAAGAAAATCCAAAAAAATCGCTGACAGGTTCAATTAAATTTGCTAAAATTTAGTTCATTAAACTTATAAATTTAAAGAAAATCCAAAAATTTCGAAGATAGTTTCAATTAAATTTGCTAAAATTTCGTTAATGAAAATTAAAATTTGTAAAAAAATCCAAAAAAATCGAAGATAGTTTCAATTAAATTTGCTAAAATTTCGTTCATAAAAATTAAAATTTGTAAAAAAATAAAAAAAAAAATAGAATATAGTTTCAATTAAATTTGCTAAAATTAAGTTCATAAAACTTAAAAATTTTAACAAAATCCAAAAAAATCGAAGATAGTTTCAATTAAATTTGCTAAAATTTCGTTCATAAAAATTAAAATTTGTAAGAAAATCCAAAAAAATCGAAGATAGTTTGAATTAAATTTTCTAAAATTTCGTTCATAAAAATAAAAATTTGTAAAAAAATCCAAAAAAATCTAAGATAGTTTCAATTATATTTGCTAAAATTTCGTTCATAAAAATTAAAATTTGTAAGAAAATCCAAAAAAATCGAAGATTGCTTGAATTAAATTTGCTGAAATTTAGTTCATAAAACTTAACAATTTTAAGAAAATCCAAAAAAATCGAAGATCGTTTCAATTAAATTTGCTAAAATTTCGTTCATAAAAATTAAAATTTGTAAGAAAATCCAAAAAAATCGAAGATAGCTTGAATTAAATTTGCTAAAATTTAGTTCATAAAACTTAACAATTTTAAGAAAATCCAAAAAAATCGAAGACCGTTTCAATTAAATTTGCTAAAATTTCGTTCATAAAAATAAAAATTTGTAAAAAAATCCAAAAAAATCGAAGATAGTTTGAATTAAATTTGCTAAAATCTCGTTCATAAAAATAAAAATTTGTAAAAAAATAAAAAAAAATCGAAGATAGTTTCAATTAAATTTGCTAAACTTTCGTTCATAAAAATTAAAATTTGTAAAAAAATCGAAGATCGTTTCAATTAAATTTGCTAAAATTTCGTTCATAAAAATAAAAATTTGTAAAAAAATCCAAAAAAAATAGAATATAGTTTCAATTAAATTTGCTAAAATTGCGTTCATAAAAATAAAATTTGTAAAAAAAACCAAAAAAATCAAAGATACCCGACTAGAATTATTAGTTGGGCAGACATTAGATCCGTATTAGGCTAGCCTAATTTGGCTGTTAGGCCCGGATGGGGCAGCCCCATCAGGCCAGCATGCGGCATGTAACGCGAAATATCCGTGACTGCCTAATTGGGAAATTCGCATGAGGCCCGCATTAGGCTTTCCCAATGACTATCCAGTGACGCCAAATGCATTAGGCCCACATTAGGCTTTCCCAATGACTATCCAGTGACGCCAAATGCATTAGGCCCACATGAGGATGGCCTTATTAGGCCCTCATTGGGAGACTTTAATGAAATCTCATGAGGGATCCCTCATAAAAGATCTGTGGTGTAGGCTTGAGTTCGTTAAATTAATTCGCAAATGAAATAAAACTGCTCTTGTATTACAATTTTTCATTTATTATGTATATATGTACAAAAAGTATAAAGACAAAATCCCAGACATTGAGAGAAAAGTGTGATCGATTTGGCGTGGAATGACCCTTCTTCTTAATGATTTTATTTCCTTAATTATTATTATTTATTTATTATTCTATTGTTACCTATACCCACAACCTTGCAATCAACATATATATATATAATCGTTGATTGCAAGGTTGTGGGTATAGGTAACAATAGAATAATAAATAATGATTATTAAGGAAATAAAATCATTAAGAAAAAGGGTCATTCCACGCCAAATCGATCACTTTTTTCTCTCAATGTCTATATATAAGTAACAATAGAATAATAAATAATAATAATTAAGGAAATTAAATCATTAAGAAAAAGGGTCATTTCACGCCAAATCGATCACATGTTTCTCTCAATGTCTGGGATTTTGTCTTTAAACAAATTCCAAATCGAGAAAATGATTACTTAAACCCCAACATAATCTCACGAGGACTACAACATATATATTCTAGTTTGGACAAAATCCCAGACGTCGAGGGAAAAATGTGGTCGATTTGGCGTGGAATGACCCAGAAGGGAATGACATTGAAAGTTCGAATATTAGTGAGAAAATAAACATCAATCTTGAGGTAAGGTTGTATCTTCGTGTGTCTCTCGGATTTTTTTCTGGCGTTTAACTCGTCCTCCTTCCCAATCTCTAGAATGATGCAAAACCGTTGACACAACTTTTCTGACCTCGCTTTCGCTCATAGCATTTTCAGTTGACGAAAATGTTGATAGCAGCGATGCTGGAATAAAAGAATAATTTGATTACATTATTTCATAATTCAATTAATTCAGAAAAATACCTTTGACAACATTATAAAGATTTGTATTCACGAAAGTGAATAATTTTCCTTCGGATGGTTTCACGGGGTTAAATTTCAGGGCAAGATCTCGTGACAAGCAGAATCTCATTATCTCGCCCACATTTCGGACGATTGTTGTTCGCTTGTTAATGAGATTTATGAATTTTTGTGCCTGCAAAAAATGTTATGAGGGAATTATAATTCTTGTTTTGCATACGTAATAGATAAATAAAGACGAAAAAGTAGAATAATTTATTATAAAAGTTTACCAATTTTTGGCGAAAATCTTGATCTGTTTTTATTTTGTTGTCGAACTCTTGAAATTCTTCTTTGGTATTGCAGGGAAGCAATAATTTCCAATTCTGTTCAAAATCAGAATTTACATCACAGTTCACTGTTGTTTTTTCTAATTGCTGGACCGCCAGTTTGAGCTCAACCATTTGGCTACCCAGTTGGCTTATTCGTGTTAATAACATTTGATATTGCTTCTCTACGGTGCGGTTTAAATCTACAATAAATTTAAATTTTATGGTTATAAAAATTACATATAAAGTATTGTTGAACGGACGAGAAATTTGCTGCTTTCAATCATTTCTTTATCTAACAGTTTATCATAATTAATACCTTTCAATGAATTATTCATTTGGTCCTGCAATGCGGTATATGATGAACTCGATGATTGTTGAGTTTGAGTTATCAAAGGCATTTTTTGAGTTACTGATGGTAATTCGTCCATTAAAAAATTGATTTCTGGCTCACTCCCTGAGCTTTCCGAAATTGGTGATGTAACTTTCTGTCTCTTCCCGCCTTTACTGGATGAATTGTTTTTGTCTTTCTTCCCATGTGCCGTAATCTTCCTGTTTTTTGTATTTATTGATGACTCATCACTACTCTTATCATCGAAATTATCCGAATTTATGACGACTGAATCCGTGTCATCTAAAACTTTCAATTTGTCCGAAATTGGTGGTGCAACTTTCTGTCTCTTCCCGCCTTTATTGGATAAATTGTTTTTGTCTTTCTTCCCATGTGCCGTAATCTTCCTTTTTTTTGTATTTATTGATGACTCATCACTACTCTTATCATCGAAATTATCCGAATTTATGACGACTGAATCCGTGTCATCTAAAACTTTTAATTTGTCATCTTGAAGTATCTTCCTTTTTTTGTTATTCCCAAAGTTGAGAGATTTTTTAGGGTATTTGGATCTGAGTTCTTTTCTTGTTGAATTCTCTGCATTTGCCATTTTTGAAAACGCGTTGCACAGCACTCACTTATATGATCACAGAAATATATACGTAAAATGATCCGTTGCTTTGACAATTCGATACACACAAAATATCGTCGCAGCGCTCGGCAACAGTGGCAACGCAACCGATCGCCTCGAAGAACGAACAGCCGATTAGTTCAATTTGTTTACGTTGGAAACATATTTGTATGTACAGTCGAACTTCGATAACTCGAAGTTATAATAATAATAACTTATTAATAACTTCTTCATAACCTATAATTTTATTACATCGTAATAGATACACTTTTGCATATCCTAGTTTATGGTTTTGATATTGTATTTATTCACATATGAAGTAGAGGCATTACTAAAAATTTGTCTCCAACACTATCGCTGAAATCAAATGGGACCATTTTTTTTTTAATATCGGTAATTTTAATTATTATAGTGTCCGTAATTCTACCGCTGACATTCCACATTTGGAGACAGTGAGAATTACAAGGATACGAATAAAGTGCCTTTCTCTTCCTTAATATCTTTCCTGTAATTTCGATATTATTCACGTCATCGTTTGGGGATATCCACATTCTATATACTTGTACGATTTCATTATTATTCAATAAAACTGTATTATTCGGAAATATAGTGGATAAAAGCGCATCTTTATACCGAACTCTTTTAATTGGTATTTTCCTCTCTAATTCTTTTAATTGTCTAGTAATTTGGATTGTTGGTGGAATATCCGCTTTTTCATTCCAACTATCAGAGATTTCATTCAATCGACGGCATAATTGGGAGAGAGGCTTATTTCCATTGCGAATAAGTCGTTTCATTCTTCCTAGAGCGTTTTCAAATGGAAAACTAGAAATATTAGATAGAGAACAGTTCATATTTTTAACATCATCTGCCAGATGAATCAGATTATGGATAATTCCAACCATAAATTCTTCGCTATATATAAATGGCGCTTTGGTCACAAATTTCTTCAAATACAATCTAGCATTTTCGCATTTATCCACGGCTAATTCTTTAGACGATAATATTCTGCAACCAGTATGAAGCAGTAAGAAATGTCTATATACGACAGTTGATAAAACTTTTTTAAAGATAACAGGTCCTGCATATAACAGCAAAAATCGGTATTCAGTGGCTTTGAATTTATGAAACTCTGTTAGGGATCTAGTCGTTCGTTGAAATTCAGCAGGTACTTTTATCTTTTGTAGTAAATTCGATAGTTGGATCTTATCACGATCAGTCAGCTTCAACTCTTTCACATTTCCATCTATCCAATAGTGTAATAGTTTTTTCATAATTCCCAAATACAGCAAGTGCATGGAGTCTAATAAAAATTGGTTGATCATATCAATGTTCGGATATATGCGAAGTAAAGGAGATATTCCTAAATGATGTTCTGTATTACTTTGATTTCTAAATGACAAATCAGTTCTTTTTTCAGAATTTACCAATAGATAAATTGTCCGGTTTTCGAATCTTTCGCCACGTATCGTACATCTCTCACAGGCAAAGTATCCTGCGTGACCTTTAATACATTTCACAACCGAACGTGCAGGTCTGTCACATATAAAAGCTTTGACGGATACAGTAAATGCTCTATTATCTATAGCGATACCAGTACGTTGCAGATCGTTAATTTCATTTATAAATTGCTCAAAATATCGTTCAAGATTGGTTGGCTTTGTATTTCCGCAATATATGGCCACAGGAAAGGGTTGGTAAACATCAGGATCATGAAAAATTTTACACAAGATTGGCCAAAACTGTTTTCTGCTGGATTTAAATAATGGTAAACCATCAACGTTAAACATCAATTGTATATCATTATTTTTATGGATCTCGGGATTTACACATTTTTGAAGAACTTTACTTATCCCAAAATACACAAACTCATCATCGATGCCATTAAAGCTTTCGATGGTATAATTGATGGATGTTGTACCTAGAAATTTTTTGGCTGTCTTAGGTAAATTAGGATAAGAATGTCTCCTTAATATTTTCATCAATACTTCCAACCGAGTATGTGGTATTGGTGGATCCATGAGAGCCCATTGACGAATATCTTGTATGTCGTCATTAAAGGCACAAATCTCTTGATCATCTATAATGTTATGTCCTGCAGCCTCTCCTGTCTCGTCTTCCTCTGATGACTCAATATCATCATTAATTATATGTGGTATTATATTTCGATTGACTTCCGAGACTTTTGCAACATCCGACTCAAAATTTTCTGAATTTACACTCCCACATTCTTCATAGATTCTTCTGGTTTTGGGCATCACTATCGTATCTGCAGCTTCATAATTTACAAATTCTGGGCATTGCTGATCACTCAATAATTTACGCCGCTTACGAAGTCGTTGAACTCTGAGACGTGTGAGTTCACGAGTTTTCAGATCTCGCATATCCGACATCGCGGAGGAAAACAATTAACTTACGGGAACAGTCTTAGAAATAGTATTGGTAATTCCAATTATTTATAATCGTAAAAACTCTATTACGTCAACGTAACCTCTACACGGAAGCTTGCGTATACGTCGATGTCAGATTTGACACTGCGAGAAGCTGACTGCAAAATAACGTCTAGTTTGAGAGGCAAATGTTAGGAATGCCCCACCTAGGCGCGCACTCGGCCGTCCTCATTTGAGCCACGTATGGCAAATGTTAAGAATGCCCCACCTAGGCGCGCGCTCGGCCATCCCCATTTGAGCCACGCATGGCAAATGTTAGGAATGCCCAACTTAAGTGCGCGCTAGGCCATCCCCATTTGAGCCACGTATGGCAAATGTTAAGAATGCCCCACCTAGGCGCGCGCTCGGCCATCCCCATTTGAGCCACGCATGGCAAATGTTAGGAATGCCCAACTTAGGTGCGCGCTAGGCCATCCCCATTTGAGCCACGTATGGCAAATGTTAGGAATGTTCAACTTAGGCGCGCGCTCGGCCGTCCCCATTTGAGCCACGTATGGCAAATGTTAGGAATGCCCAACTTAGGTGCGCGCTAGGCCATCCCCATTTGAGCCACGTATGGCAAATGTTAGGAATGTTCAACTTAGGCGCGCGCTCGGCCGTCCCCATTTGAGCCACGTATGGCAAATGTTAGGAATGCCCAACTTAGGCGCGCGCTCGGCCATCCCCATTTGAGCCACGTATGGCAAATGTTAGGAATGTTCAACTTAAGCGCGCGCTCGGCCATCCCCATTTGAGGCACGTATGGCAAATGTTAGGAATGCCCAACTTAGGTGCGCGCTAGGCCATCCCCATTTGAGCCACGTATGGCAAATGTTAGGAATGTTCAACTTAGGCGCGCGCTCGGACATCCCCATTTGCGTCACGTATGGCAAATGTTAGGAATGCCCAACGTAGGCGTGCATCATTCTTTCCGGATTACGGCCTAATGGGATAACAATTAGGCTTGTTGCAATTTAGGTGTAGCTAATCATTTCCGCATTAGGCCCACATTTGTGTTTAGGCATGCCTAACTGAAATTCTAGTCGGGTAGTTTCATTTAAATTTGCTAAACTTTCGTTCATAAAAATAAAAATTTGTAAAAAAATCGAAGATAGTTTCAATCAAATTTGCTAAAATTTCTTTCATAAAAATTAAAATTTGTAAAAAAATCCAAAATAATCGAAGATAGTTTCAATTAAATTTGATAAAATTTCGTTCATAAAAATAAAAATTTGTAAAAAAATCTAAAAAAATCGAAGATAGTTTCAATTAAATTTGCTAAAATTTCGTTCATAAAAATTAAAATTTTTAAGAAAATCCAAAAAATCGAAGTTAGTTTGAATTAAATTTTCTAAAATTTCGTTCATAAAAATAAAAATTTGTAAAAAAATCCAAAAAAATCTAAGATAGTTTCAATTATATTTGCTAAAATTTCGTTCATAAAAATTAAAATTTGTAAGAAAATCCAAAAAAATCGAAGATTGCTTGAATTAAATTTGCTAAAATTTAGTTCATAAAACTTAACACTTTTAAGAAAATCCAAAAAAATCGAAGATCGTTTCAATTAAATTTGCTAAAATTTCGTTCATAAAAATTAAAATTTGTAAGAAAATCCAAAAAAATCGAAGATAGCTTGAATTAAATTTTCTAAAATTTAGTTCATAAAACTTAACAATTTTAAGAAAATCCAAAAAAATCGAAGATCGTTTCAATTAAATTTGCTAAAATTTCGTTCATAAAAATAAAAATTTGTAAAAAAATCCAAAAAAATCAAAGATAGTTTGAATTAAATTTGCTAAAATCTCGTTCATAAAAATAAAAATTTGTAAAAAAATAAAAAAAAATCGAAGATAGTTTCAATTAAATTTGCTAAACTTTCGTTTATAAAAATTAAAATTTGTAAAAAAATCGAAGATAGTATCAATTAAATTTGCTAAAATTTCTTTCATAAAAATTAAAATTTTTAAAAAAATCCAAAAAAATCGAAGATAGTTTCAATTAAATTTGATAAAATTTCGTTCATAAAAATAAAAATTTGTAAAAAAATCCAAAAAAATCGAAGATAGTTTCAATTAAATTTGCTAAAATTTCGTTCATAAAAATTAAAATTTGTAAGAAAATCCAAAAAAATCGAAGATAGTTTGAATTAAATTTTCTAAAATTTCGTTCATAAAAATAAAACTTTGTAAAAAAATCCAAAAAAATCTAAGATAGTTTCAATTATATTTGCTAAAATTTCGTTCATAAAAATAAAAATTTGTAAAATAATCCAAAAAAATCTAAGATAGATTCAATTATATTTGCTAAAATTTCGTTCATAAAAATTAAAATTGGTAAGAAAATCCAAAAAAATCGAAGATAGCTTAAATTAAATTTGCTATAATTTAGTTCATAAAAATTAAAATTTGTAAAAAAATCCAAAAAAATCGATGATAGTTTCAATTAAATTTGCTAAAATTTCGTTCATAAAAATTAAAATTTGTAAGAAAATCCAAAAAAATCGAAGATAGCTTGAATTAAATTTGCTAAAATTTAGTTCATAAAACTTAACAATTTTAAGAAAATCCAAAAAAATCGAAGATCGTTTCAATTAAATTTGCTAAAATTTCGTTCATAAAAATAAAAATTTGTAAAAAAATCCAAAAAAATCGAAGATAGTTTGAATTAAATTTGCTAAAATCTCGTTCATAAATATAAAAATTTGTAAAAAAATAAAAAAAAAATCGAAGATAGTTTCATTTAAATTTGCTAAACTTTCGTTCATAAAAATAAAAATTTGTAAAAAAATCGAAGATAGTTTCAATTAAATTTGCTAAAATTTCTTTCATAAAAATTAAAATTTGTAAAAAAATCCAAAATAATCGAAGATAGTTTCAATTAAATTTGATAAAATTTCGTTCATAAAAATAAAAATTTGTAAAAAAATCTAAAAAAATCGAAGATAGTTTCAATTAAATTTGGTAAAATTTCGTTCATAAAAATTAAAATTTGTAAGAAAATCCAAAAAAATCGAAGATACCTTGAATTAAATTTGCTAAAATTTAGTTCATAAAACTTAACAATTTTAAGAAAATCCAAAAAAATCGAAGATCGTTTCAATTAAATTTGCTAAAATTTCGTTCATAAAAATAAAAATTTGTAAAAAAATCCAAAAAAATCAAAGATAGTTTGAATTAAATTTGCTAAAATCTCGTTCATAAAAATAAAAATTTGTAAAAAAATAAAAAAAAATCGAAGATAGTTTCAATTAAATTTGCTAAACTTTCGTTTATAAAAATTAAAATTTGTAAAAAAATCGAAGATAGTTTCAATTAAATTTGCTAAAATTTCTTTCATAAAAATTAAAATTTTTAAAAAAATCCAAAAAAATCGAAGATAGTTTCAATTAAATTTGATAAAATTTCGTTCATAAAAATAAAAATTTGTAAAAAAATCCAAAAAAAATCGAAGATAGTTTCAATTAAATTTGCTAAAATTTCGTTCATAAAAATTAAAATTTGTAAGAAAATCCAAAAAAATCGAAGATAGTTTGAATTAAATTTTCTAAAATTTCGTTCATAAAAATAAAAATTTGTAAAAAAATCCAAAAAAATCTAAGATAGTTTCAATTATATTTGCTAAAATTTCGTTCATAAAAATAAAAATTTGTAAAATAATCCAAAAAAATCTAAGATAGTTTCAATTATATTTGCTAAAATTTCGTTCATAAAAATTAAAATTGGTAAGAAAATCCAAAAAAATCGAAGATAGCTTAAATTAAATTTGCTAAAATTTCGTTCATAAAAATAAAAATTTGTAAAAAAATCCAAAAAAATCGAAGATAGTTTGAATTAAATTTGCTAAAATCTCGTTCATAAAAATAAAAATTTGTAAAAAAATAAAAAAAAATCGAAGATAGTTTCAATTAAATTTGCTAAACTATCGTTCATAAAAATTAAAATTTGTAAAAAAATCGAAGATAGTTTCAATTAAATTTGCTAAAATTTCTTTCATAAAAATTAAAATTTGTAAAAAAATCCAAAAAAATCGAAGATAGTTTCAATTAAATTTGATAAAATTTCGTTCATGAAAATAAAAATTTGTAAAAAAATCCAAAAAAATCGAAGATAGTTTCAATTAAATTTGTTAAAATTTCGTTCATAAAAATAAAAATTTGTAAAGAAATCCAAAAAAATCGAAGATAGTTTAAATTAAATTTTCTAAAATATCGTTCATAAAAATAAAAATTTGTAAAAAAATCCACAAAAATCTAAGATAGTTTCAATTATATTTGCTAAAATTTCGTTCATAAAAATTAAAATTTGTAAGAAAATCCAAAAAAATCGAAGATAGCTTAAATTAAATTTGCTATAATTTAGTTCATAAAAATTAAAATTTGTGAAAAAATCCAAAAAAATCGATGATAGTTTCAATTATATTTGCTAAAATTTCGTTCATAAAAATTAAAATTGGTAAGAAAATCCAAAAAAATCGAAGATAGTTTGAATTAAATTTGCTAAAATCTCGTTCATAAAAATAAAAATTTGTAAAAAAATTCAAAAAAATCTAAGATAGTTTCAATTATATTTGCTAAAATTTCGTTCATAAAAATTAAAATTTGTAAGAAAATCCAAAAAAATCGAAGATTGCTTGAATCAAATTTGCTAAAATTTAGTTCATAAAACTTAACAATTTTAAGAAAATCCAAAAAAATCGAAGATCTTTTCAATTAAATTTGCTAAAATTTCGTTCATAAAAATACAAATTTGTAAAAAAATCCAAAAAAATCGAAGATAGTTTGAATTAAATTTGCTAAAATCTCGTTCATAAATATAAAAATTTGTAAAAAAATAAAAAAAAAATCGAAGATAGTTTCATTTAAATTTGCTAAACTTTCGTTCATAAAAATAAAAATTTGTAAAAAAATCGAAGATAGTTTCAATTAAATTTGCTAAAATTTCTTTCATAAAAATTAAAGTTTGTAAAAAAATCCAAAATAATCGAAGATAGTTTAAATTAAATTTGATAAAATTTCGTTCATAAAAATAAAAATTTGTAAAAAAATCCACAAAAATCTAATATAGTTTCAATTATATTTGCTAAAATTTCGTTCATAAAAATTAAAATTTGTAAGAAAATCCAAAAAAATCGAAGATAGCTTAAATTAAATTTGCTATAATTTAGTTCATAAAGATTAAAATTTGTAAAAAAATCCAAAAAATCGATGATAGTTTCAATTAAATTTGCTAAAATTTCGTTCATAAAAATTAAAATTTGTAAGAAAATCCAAAAAAATCGAAGATAGCTTGAATTAAATTTGCTAAAATTTAGTTCATAAAACTTAACAATTTTAAGAAAATCCAAAAAAATCGAAGATCGTTTCAATTAAATTTGCTAAAATTTCGTTCATAAAAATAAAAATTTGTAAAAAAATCCAAAAAAATCAAAGATAGTTTCAATTATATTTGCTAAAATTTCGTTCATAAAAATTAAAATTGGTAAGAAAATACAAAAAAATCGAAGATAGCTTAAATTATATTTGCTATAATTTCGTTCATAAAAATTAAAATTTGTAAAAAAATTGATAAAAATCGATGATAGTTTCAATTAAATTTGCTAAAATTTCGTTCATAAAAATTAAAATTTGTAAGAAAATCCAAAAATATCGAAGATAGCTTGAATTAAATTTGCTAAAATTTAGTTCATAAAACTTAACAATTTTAAGAAAATCCAAAAAAATCGAAGATCGTTTCAATTAAATTTGCTAAAATTTCGTTCATAAAAATTAAAATTTGTAAGAAAATCCAAAAAAATCGAAGATAGCTTGAATTAAATTTGCTAAAATTTAGTTCATAAAACTTAACAATTTTAAGAAAATCCAAAAAAATCGAAGACCGTTTCAATTAAATTTGCTAAAATTTCGTTCATGAAAATAAAAATTTGTAAAAAAATCCAAAAAAATCGAAGATAGTTTGAATTAAATTTGCTAAAATCTCGTTCATAAAAATAAAAATTTGTAAAAAAATAAAAAAAAATCGAAGATAGTTTCAATTAAATTTGCTAAACTTTCGTTCATAAAAATTAAAATTTGTAAAAAAATCGCAGATAGTTTCAATTAAATTTGCTAAAATTTCTTTCATAAAAATTAAAATTTGTAAAAAAATCCAAAAAAATCGAAGATAGTTTCAATTAAATTTGATAAAATTTTGTTCATAAAAATAAAAATTTGTAAAAAAATCCAAAAAAATCGAAGATAGTTTCAATTAAATTTGCTAAAATTTCGTTCATAAAAATTAAAATTTGTAAGAAAATCCAAAAAAATCGAAGAAAGTTTGAATTAAATTTGCTAAAATTTCGTTCATAAAAATAAAAATTTGTAAAGAAATCCAAAAAAATCGAAGATAGTTTAAATTAAATTTTCTAAAATTTCGTTCATAAAAATAAAAATTTGTAAAAAAATCCAAAAAAATCTAAGATAGTTTCAATTATATTTGCTAAAATTTCGTTCATAAAAATTAAAATTTGTAAGAAAATCCAAAAAAATCGAAGATAGGTTTCATTAAATTTGCTAAAATTTCGTTCATAAAAATAAAATTTGTAAAAAAATAAAAAAAAATCGAAGATAGTTTCAATTAAATTCGCTTAAATTTCGTTCATAAAAATTAAAATTTGTAAAAAAACCCAAAAAAGTCGAAGATAGGTTTCATTAAATTTGCTAAAATTTCGTTCATAAAAATAAGATTTGTAAAAAAATCCAAAAAAATCGAAGATAGTTACAATTAAATTTGAAAGAATTTCGTTTATAAAAATTAAAATTTGTAAGAAAATCCAAAAAAATCGAAGGTAGCTTAAATTAAATTTGCTAAAATTTAGTTCATAAAACATAAAATTTGTAAAAAAATCCAAAAAAATCGAAGATAGTTTCAATTAAATTTGCTAAAATTTCGTTCATAAAAATTAAAATTTGTAAAAAAATAAAAAAAAATCGAAGATAGTTTCAATTAAATATGCTAAAATGTCATCCATAAAAATTAAAATTTGTAAAAAAATCCAAAAAAATTGAAGATTGTTTCAATTAAATTTGCTAAAATCTCGTTCATAAAAATAAAAATTTGTAAAAAAATAAAAAAAAATCGAAGATAGTTTCAACTAATTTGCTAAACTTTCGTTTATAAAAATTAAAATTTGTAAAAAAATCGAAGATAGTTTCAATTATATTTGCTAAAATTTCGTTCATAAAAATTAAAATTGGTAAGAAAATCCAAAAAAATCGAAGATAGCTTAAATTAAATTTGCTATAATTTAGTTCATAAAAATTAAAATTTGTAAAAAAATCCAAAAAAATCGATGATAGTTTCAATTAAATTTGCTAAAATTTCGTTCATAAAAATTAAAATTTGTAAGAAAATCCAAAAAAATCGAAGATAGCTTGAATTAAATTTGCTAAAATTTAGGTCATAAAACTTAACAATTTTAAGAAAATCCAAAAAAATCGTAGATCGTTTCAATTAAATTTGCTAAAATTTCGTTCATAAAAATAAAAATTTGTAAAAAAATCCAAAAAAATCGAAGATAGTTTGAATTAAATTTGCTAAAATCTCGTTCATAAATATAAAAATTTGTAAAAAAATAAAAAAAAAATCGAAGATAGTTTCATTTAAATTTGCTAAACTTTCGTTCATAAAAATAAAAATTTGTAAAAAAATCGAAGATAGTTTCAATTAAATTTGCTAAAATTTCTTTCATAAAAATTAAAATTTGTAAAAAAATCCAAAATAATCGAAGATAGTTTCAATTAAATTTGATAAAATTTCGTTCATAAAAATAAAAATTTGTAAAAAAATCTAAAAAAATCGAAGATAGTTTCAATTAAATTTGCTAAAATTTCGTTCATAAAAATTAAAATTTGTAAGAAAATCCAAAAAATCGAAGATAGTTTGAATTAAATTTTCTAAAATTTCGTTCATAAAAATAAAAATTTGTAAAAAAATCCAAAAAAATCTAAGATAGTTTCAATTATATTTGCTAAAATTTCGTTCATAAAAATTAAAATTTGTAAGAAAATCCAAAAAAATCGAAGATACCTTGAATTAAATTTGCTAAAATTTAGTTCATAAAACTTAACAATTTTAAGAAAATCCAAAAAAATCGAAGATCGTTTCAATTAAATTTGCTAAAATTTCGTTCATAAAAATAAAAATTTGTAAAAAAATCCAAAAAAATCAAAGATAGTTTGAATTAAATTTGCTAAAATCTCGTTCATAAAAATAAAAATTTGTAAAAAAATAAAAAAAAATCGAAGATAGTTTCAATTAAATTTGCTAAACTTTCGTTTATAAAAATTAAAATTTGTAAAAAAATCGAAGATAGTTTCAATTAAATTTGCTAAAATTTCTTTCATAAAAATTAAAATTTTTAAAAAAATCCAAAAAAATCGAAGATAGTTTCAATTAAATTTGATAAAATTTCGTTCATAAAAATAAAAATTTGTAAAAAAATCCAAAAAAAATCGAAGATAGTTTCAATTAAATTTGCTAAAATTTCGTTCATAAAAATTAAAATTTGTAAGAAAATCCAAAAAAATCGAAGATAGTTTGAATTAAATTTTCTAAAATTTCGTTCATAAAAATAAAAATTTGTAAAAAAATCCAAAAAAATCTAAGATAGTTTCAATTATATTTGCTAAAATTTCGTTCATAAAAATAAAAATTTGTAAAATAATCCAAAAAAATCTAAGATAGTTTCAATTATATTTGCTAAAATTTCGTTCATAAAAATTAAAATTGGTAAGAAAATCCAAAAAAATCGAAGATAGCTTAAATTAAATTTGCTAAAATTTCGTTCATAAAAATAAAAATTTGTAAAAAAATCCAAAAAAATCGAAGATAGTTTGAATTAAATTTGCTAAAATCTCGTTCATAAAAATAAAAATTTGTAAAAAAATAAAAAAAAATCGAAGATAGTTTCAATTAAATTTGCTAAACTATCGTTCATAAAAATTAAAATTTGTAAAAAAATCGAAGATAGTTTCAATTAAATTTGCTAAAATTTCTTTCATAAAAATTAAAATTTGTAAAAAAATCCAAAAAAATCGAAGATAGTTTCAATTAAATTTGATAAAATTTCGTTCATGAAAATAAAAATTTGTAAAAAAATCCAAAAAAATCGAAGATAGTTTCAATTAAATTTGTTAAAATTTCGTTCATAAAAATAAAAATTTGTAAAGAAATCCAAAAAAATCGAAGATAGTTTAAATTAAATTTTCTAAAATATCGTTCATAAAAATAAAAATTTGTAAAAAAATCCACAAAAATCTAAGATAGTTTCAATTATATTTGCTAAAATTTCGTTCATAAAAATTAAAATTTGTAAGAAAATCCAAAAAAATCGAAGATAGCTTAAATTAAATTTGCTATAATTTAGTTCATAAAAATTAAAATTTGTGAAAAAATCCAAAAAAATCGATGATAGTTTCAATTATATTTGCTAAAATTTCGTTCATAAAAATTAAAATTGGTAAGAAAATCCAAAAAAATCGAAGATAGTTTGAATTAAATTTGCTAAAATCTCGTTCATAAAAATAAAAATTTGTAAAAAAATTCAAAAAAATCTAAGATAGTTTCAATTATATTTGCTAAAATTTCGTTCATAAAAATTAAAATTTGTAAGAAAATCCAAAAAAATCGAAGATTGCTTGAATCAAATTTGCTAAAATTTAGTTCATAAAACTTAACAATTTTAAGAAAATCCAAAAAAATCGAAGATCTTTTCAATTAAATTTGCTAAAATTTCGTTCATAAAAATACAAATTTGTAAAAAAATCCAAAAAAATCGAAGATAGTTTGAATTAAATTTGCTAAAATCTCGTTCATAAATATAAAAATTTGTAAAAAAATAAAAAAAAAATCGAAGATAGTTTCATTTAAATTTGCTAAACTTTCGTTCATAAAAATAAAAATTTGTAAAAAAATCGAAGATAGTTTCAATTAAATTTGCTAAAATTTCTTTCATAAAAATTAAAGTTTGTAAAAAAATCCAAAATAATCGAAGATAGTTTAAATTAAATTTGATAAAATTTCGTTCATAAAAATAAAAATTTGTAAAAAAATCCACAAAAATCTAATATAGTTTCAATTATATTTGCTAAAATTTCGTTCATAAAAATTAAAATTTGTAAGAAAATCCAAAAAAATCGAAGATAGCTTAAATTAAATTTGCTATAATTTAGTTCATAAAGATTAAAATTTGTAAAAAAATCCAAAAAATCGATGATAGTTTCAATTAAATTTGCTAAAATTTCGTTCATAAAAATTAAAATTTGTAAGAAAATCCAAAAAAATCGAAGATAGCTTGAATTAAAATTTGCTAAAATTTAGTTCATAAAACTTAACAATTTTAAGAAAATCCAAAAAAATCGAAGATCGTTTCAATTAAATTTGCTAAAATTTCGTTCATAAAAATAAAAATTTGTAAAAAAATCCAAAAAAATCAAAGATAGTTTCAATTATATTTGCTAAAATTTCGTTCATAAAAATTAAAATTGGTAAGAAAATACAAAAAAATCGAAGATAGCTTAAATTAAATTTGCTATAATTTCGTTCATAAAAATTAAAATTTGTAAAAAAATTGATAAAAATCGATGATAGTTTCAATTAAATTTGCTAAAATTTCGTTCATAAAAATTAAAATTTGTAAGAAAATCCAAAAATATCGAAGATAGCTTGAATTAAATTTGCTAAAATTTAGTTCATAAAACTTAACAATTTTAAGAAAATCCAAAAAAATCGAAGATCGTTTCAATTAAATTTGCTAAAATTTCGTTCATAAAAATTAAAATTTGTAAGAAAATCCAAAAAAATCGAAGATAGCTTGAATTAAATTTGCTAAAATTTAGTTCATAAAACTTAACACTTTTAAGAAAATCCAAAAAAATCGAAGACCGTTTCAATTAAATTTGCTAAAATTTCTTTCATGAAAATAAAAATTTGTAAAAAAATCCAAAAAAATCGAAGATAGTTTGAATTAAATTTGCTAAAATCTCGTTCATAAAAATAAAAATTTGTAAAAAAATAAAAAAAAATCGAAGATAGTTTCAATTAAATTTGCTAAACTTTCGTTCATAAAAATTAAAATTTGTAAAAAAATCGCAGATAGTTTCAATTAAATTTGCTAAAATTTCTTTCATAAAAATTAAAATTTGTAAAAAAATCCAAAAAAATCGAAGATAGTTTCAATTAAATTTGATAAAATTTTGTTCATAAAAATAAAAATTTGTAAAAAAATCCAAAAAAATCGAAGATAGTTTCAATTAAATTTGCTAAAATTTCGTTCATAAAAATTAAAATTTGTAAGAAAATCCAAAAAAATCGAAGAAAGTTTGAATTAAATTTGCTAAAATTTCGTTCATAAAAATAAAAATTTGTAAAGAAATCCAAAAAAATCGAAGATAGTTTAAATTAAATTTTCTAAAATTTCGTTCATAAAAATAAAAATTTGTAAAAAAATCCAAAAAAATCTAAGATAGTTTCAATTATATTTGCTAAAATTTCGTTCATAAAAATTAAAATTTGTAAGAAAATCCAAAAAAATCGAAGATAGGTTTCATTAAATTTGCTAAAATTTCGTTCATAAAAATAAAATTTGTAAAAAAATAAAAAAAAATCGAAGATAGTTTCAATTAAATTCGCTTAAATTTCGTTCATAAAAATTAAAATTAGTAAAAAAACCCAAAAAAGTCGAAGATAGGTTTCATTAAATTTGCTAAAATTTCGTTCATAAAAATAAAATTTGTAAAAAAATCCAAAAAAATCGAAGATAGTTACAATTAAATTTGAAAAAATTTCGTTTATAAAAATTAAAATTTGTAAGAAAATCCAAAAAAATCGAAGGTAGCTTAAATTAAATTTGCTAAAATTTAGTTCATAAAACATAAAATTTGTAAAAAAATCCAAAAAAATCGAAGATAGTTTCAATTAAATTTGCTAAAATTTCGTTCATAAAAATTAAAATTTGTAAAAAAATAAAAAAAAATCGAAGATAGTTTCAATTAAATATGCTAAAATGTCGTCCATAAAAATTAAAATTTGTAAAAAAATCCAAAAAAATTGAAGATAGTTTCAATTAAATTTGCTAAAATTTCGTTCATAAAAATAAAAATTTGTAAAAAAATCCAAAAAAATCGAAGATAGTTTCAATTAAATTTGCTAAAATTTCGTTCATAAAAATTAAAATTTGTAAGAAAATCCAAAAAAATCGAAGATAGTTTGAATTAAATTTTCTAAAATTTCGTTCATAAAAATTAAAATTTGTAAGAAAATCCAAAAAAATCGAAGATAGCTTGAATTAAATTTTCTAAAATTTAGTTCATAAAACTTAACAATTTTAAGAAAATCCAAAAAAATCGAAGATCGTTTCAATTAAATTTGCTAAAATTTCGTTCATAAAAATAAAAATTTGTAAAAAAATCCAAAAAAATCAAAGATAGTTTGAATTAAATTTGCTAAAATCTCGTTCATAAAAATAAAAATTTGTAAAAAAATAAAAAAAAATCGAAGATAGTTTCAATTAAATTTGCTAAACTTTCGTTTATAAAAATTAAAATTTGTAAAAAAATCGAAGATAGTATCAATTAAATTTGCTAAAATTCCTTTCATAAAAATTAAAATTTTTAAAAAAATCCAAAAAAATCGAAGATAGTTTCAATTAAATTTGATAAAATTTCGTTCATAAAAATAAAAATTTGTAAAAAAATCCAAAAAAATCGAAGATAGTTTCAATTAAATTTGCTAAAATTTCGTTCATAAAAATTAAAATTTGTAAGAAAATCCAAAAAAATCGAAGATAGTTTGAATTAAATTTTCTAAAATTTCGTTCATAAAAATAAAACTTTGTAAAAAAATCCAAAAAAATCTAAGATAGTTTCAATTATATTTGCTAAAATTTCGTTCATAAAAATAAAAATTTGTAAAATAATCCAAAAAAATCTAAGATAGATTCAATTATATTTGCTAAAATTTCGTTCATAAAAATTAAAATTGGTAAGAAAATCCAAAAAAATCGAAGATAGCTTAAATTAAATTTGCTATAATTTAGTTCATAAAAATTAAAATTTGTAAAAAAATCCAAAAAAATCGATGATAGTTTCAATTAAATTTGCTAAAATTTCGTTCATAAAAATTAAAATTTGTAAGAAAATCCAAAAAAATCGAAGATTGCTTGAATCAAATTTGCTAAAATTTAGTTCATAAAACTTAACAATTTTAAGAAAATCCAAAAAAATCGAAGATCTTTTCAATTAAATTTGCTAAAATTTCGTTCATAAAAATACAAATTTGTAAAAAAATCCAAAAAAATCCAAGATAGTTTGAATTAAATTTGCTAAAATCTCGTTCATAAATATAAAAATTTGTAAAAAAATAAAAAAAAAATCGAAGATAGTTTCATTTAAATTTGCTAAACTTTCGTTCATAAAAATAAAAATTTGTAAAAAAATCGAAGATAGTTTCAATTAAATTTGCTAAAATTTCTTTCATAAAAATTAAAGTTTGTAAAAAAATCCAAAATAATCGAAGATAGTTTAAATTAAATTTGATAAAATTTCGTTCATAAAAATAAAAATTTGTAAAAAAATCCACAAAAATCTAATATAGTTTCAATTATATTTGCTAAAATTTCGTTCATAAAAATTAAAATTTGTAAGAAAATCCAAAAAAATCGAAGATAGCTTAAATTAAATTTGCTATAATTTAGTTCATAAAGATTAAAATTTGTAAAAAAATCCAAAAAATCGATGATAGTTTGAATTAAATTTGCTAAAATTTCGTTCATAAAAATTAAAATTTGTAAGAAAATCCAAAAAAATCGAAGATAGCTTGAATTAAAATTTGCTAAAATTTAGTTCATAAAACTTAACAATTTTAAGAAAATCCAAAAAAATCGAAGATCGTTTCAATTAAATTTGCTAAAATTTCGTTCATAAAAATAAAAATTTGTAAAAAAATCCAAAAAAATCAAAGATAGTTTCAATTATATTTGCTAAAATTTCGTTCATAAAAATTAAAATTGGTAAGAAAATACAAAAAAATCGAAGATAGCTTAAATTAAATTTGCTATAATTTCGTTCATAAAAATTAAAATTTGTAAAAAAATTGATAAAAATCGATGATAGTTTCAATTAAATTTGCTAAAATTTCGTTCATAAAAATTAAAATTTGTAAGAAAATCCAAAAATATCGAAGATAGCTTGAATTAAATTTGCTAAAATTTAGTTCATAAAACTTAACAATTTTAAGAAAATCCAAAAAAATCGAAGATCGTTTCAATTAAATTTGCTAAAATTTCGTTCATAAAAATTAAAATTTGTAAGAAAATCCAAAAAAATCGAAGATAGCTTGAATTAAATTTGCTAAAATTTAGTTCATAAAACTTAACAATTTTAAGAAAATCCAAAAAAATCGAAGACCGTTTCAATTAAATTTGCTAAAATTTCGTTCATGAAAATAAAAATTTGTAAAAAAATCCAAAAAAATCGAAGATAGTTTGAATTAAATTTGCTAAAATCTCGTTCATAAAAATAAAAATTTGTAAAAAAATAAAAAAAAATCGAAGATAGTTTCAATTAAATTTGCTAAACTTTCGTTCATAAAAATTAAAATTTGTAAAAAAATCGCAGATAGTTTCAATTAAATTTGCTAAAATTTCTTTCATAAAAATTAAAATTTGTAAAAAAATCCAAAAAAATCGAAGATAGTTTCAATTAAATTTGATAAAATTTTGTTCATAAAAATAAAAATTTGTAAAAAAATCCAAAAAAATCGAAGATAGTTTCAATTAAATTTGCTAAAATTTCGTTCATAAAAATTAAAATTTGTAAGAAAATCCAAAAAAATCGAAGAAAGTTTGAATTAAATTTGCTAAAATTTCGTTCATAAAAATAAAAATTTGTAAAGAAATCCAAAAAAATCGAAGATAGTTTAAATTAAATTTTCTAAAATTTCGTTCATAAAAATAAAAATTTGTAAAAAAATCCAAAAAAATCTAAGATAGTTTCAATTATATTTGCTAAAATTTCGTTCATAAAAATTAAAATTTGTAAGAAAATCCAAAAAAATCGAAGATAGGTTTCATTAAATTTGCTAAAATTTCGTTCATAAAAATAAAATTTGTAAAAAAATCAAAAAAAATCGAAGATAGTTTCAATTAAATTCGCTTAAATTTCGTTCATAAAAATTAAAATTTGTAAAAAAACCCAAAAAAGTCGAAGATAGGTTTCATTAAATTTGCTAAAATTTCGTTCATAAAAATAAAATTTGTAAAAAAATCCAAAAAAATCGAAGATAGTTACAATTAAATTTGAAAGAATTTCGTTTATAAAAATTAAAATTTGTAAGAAAATCCAAAAAAATCGAAGGTAGCTTAAATTAAATTTGCTAAAATTTAGTTCATAAAACATAAAATTTGTAAAAAAATCCAAAAAAATCGAAGATAGTTTCAATTAAATTTGCTAAAATTTCGTTCATAAAAATTAAAATTTGTAAAAAAATAAAAAAAAATCGAAGATAGTTTCAATTAAATATGCTAAAATGTCGTCCATAAAAATTAAAATTTGTAAAAAAATCCAAAAAAATTGAAGATAGTCTCAATTAAATTTGCTAAAATTTCGTTCATAAAAATAAAAATTTGTAAAAAAATCCAAAAAAATCGAAGATAGTTTCAATTAAATTTGCTAAAATTTCGTTCATAAAAATTAAAATTTGTAAGAAAATCCAAAAAAATCGAAGATAGTTTGAATTAAATTTTCTAAAATTTCGTTCATAAAAATTAAAATTTGTAAGAAAATCCAAAAAAATCGAAGATAGCTTGAATTAAATTTTCTAAAATTTAGTTCATAAAACTTAACAATTTTAAGAAAATCCAAAAAAATCGAAGATCGTTTCAATTAAATTTGCTAAAATTTCGTTCATAAAAATAAAAATTTGTAAAAAAATCCAAAAAAATCAAAGATAGTTTGAATTAAATTTGCTAAAATCTCGTTCATAAAAATAAAAATTTGTAAAAAAATAAAAAAAAATCGAAGATAGTTTCAATTAAATTTGCTAAACTTTCGTTTATAAAAATTAAAATTTGTAAAAAAATCGAAGATAGTATCAATTAAATTTGCTAAAATTTCTTTCATAAAAATTAAAATTTTTAAAAAAATCCAAAAAAATCGAAGATAGTTTCAATTAAATTTGATAAAATTTCGTTCATAAAAATAAAAATTTGTAAAAAAATCCAAAAAAATCGAAGATAGTTTCAATTAAATTTGCTAAAATTTCGTTCATAAAAATTAAAATTTGTAAGAAAATCCAAAAAAATCGAAGATAGTTTGAATTAAATTTTCTAAAATTTCGTTCATAAAAATAAAACTTTGTAAAAAAATCCAAAAAAATCTAAGATAGTTTCAATTATATTTGCTAAAATTTCGTTCATAAAAATTAAAATTGGTAAGAAAATCCAAAAAAATCGAAGATAGCTTAAATTAAATTTGCTATAATTTAGTTCATAAAAATTAAAATTTGTAAAAAAATCCAAAAAAATCGATGATAGTTTCAATTAAATTTGCTAAAATTTCGTTCATAAAAATTAAAATTTGTAAGAAAATCCAAAAAAAACGAAGATAGCTTGAATTAAATTTGCTAAAATTTAGGTCATAAAACTTAACAATTTTAAGAAAATCCAAAAAAATCGTAGATCGTTTCAATTAAATTTGCTAAAATTTCGTTCATAAAAATAAAAATTTGTAAAAAAATCCAAAAAAATCGAAGATAGTTTGAATTAAATTTGCTAAAATCTCGTTCATAAATATAAAAATTTGTAAAAAAATAAAAAAAAAATCGAAGATAGTTTCATTTAAATTTGCTAAACTTTCGTTCATAAAAATAAAAATTTGTAAAAAAATCGAAGATAGTTTCAATTAAATTTGCTAAAATTTCTTTCATAAAAATTAAAATTTGTAAAAAAATCCAAAATAATCGAAGATAGTTTCAATTAAATTTGATAAAATTTCGTTCATAAAAATAAAAATTTGTAAAAAAATCTAAAAAAATCGAAGATAGTTTCAATTAAATTTGCTAAAATTTCGTTCATAAAAATTAAAATTTGTAAGAAAATCCAAAAAATCGAAGATAGTTTGAATTAAATTTTCTAAAATTTCGTTCATAAAAATAAAAATTTGTAAAAAAATCCAAAAAAATCTATGATAGTTTCAATTATATTTGCTAAAATTTCGTTCATAAAAATTAAAATTTGTAAGAAAATCCAAAAAAATCGAAGATACCTTGAATTAAATTTGCTAAAATTTAGTTCATAAAACTTAACAATTTTAAGAAAATCCAAAAAAATCGAAGATCGTTTCAATTAAATTTGCTAAAATTTCGTTCATAAAAATAAAAATTTGTAAAAAAATCCAAAAAAATCAAAGATAGTTTGAATTAAATTTGCTAAAATCTCGTTCATAAAAATAAAAATTTGTAAAAAAATAAAAAAAAATCGAAGATAGTTTCAATTAAATTTGCTAAACTTTCGTTTATAAAAATTAAAATTTGTAAAAAAATCGAAGATAGTTTCAATTAAATTTGCTAAAATTTCTTTCATAAAAATTAAAATTTTTAAAAAAATCCAAAAAAATCGAAGATAGTTTCAATTAAATTTGATAAAATTTCGTTCATAAAAATAAAAATTTGTAAAAAAATCCAAAAAAAATCGAAGATAGTTTCAATTAAATTTGCTAAAATTTCGTTCATAAAAATTAAAATTTGTAAGAAAATCCAAAAAAATCGAAGATAGTTTGAATTAAATTTTCTAAAATTTCGTTCATAAAAATAAAAATTTGTAAAAAAATCCAAAAAAATCTAAGATAGTTTCAATTATATTTGCTAAAATTTCGTTCATAAAAATAAAAATTTGTAAAATAATCCAAAAAAATCTAAGATAGTTTCAATTATATTTGCTAAAATTTCGTTCATAAAAATTAAAATTGGTAAGAAAATCCAAAAAAATCGAAGATAGCTTAAATTAAATTTGCTAAAATTTCGTTCATAAAAATAAAAATTTGTAAAAAAATCCAAAAAAATCGAAGATAGTTTGAATTAAATTTGCTAAAATCTCGTTCATAAAAATAAAAATTTGTAAAAAAATAAAAAAAAATCGAAGATAGTTTCAATTAAATTTGCTAAACTATCGTTCATAAAAATTAAAATTTGTAAAAAAATCGAAGATAGTTTCAATTAAATTTGCTAAAATTTCTTTCATAAAAATTAAAATTTGTAAAAAAATCCAAAAAAATCGAAGATAGTTTCAATTAAATTTGATAAAATTTCGTTCATGAAAATAAAAATTTGTAAAAAAATCCAAAAAAATCGAAGATAGTTTCAATTAAATTTGTTAAAATTTCGTTCATAAAAATAAAAATTTGTAAAGAAATCCAAAAAAATCGAAGATAGTTTAAATTAAATTTTCTAAAATATCGTTCATAAAAATAAAAATTTGTAAAAAAATCCACAAAAATCTAAGATAGTTTCAATTATATTTGCTAAAATTTCGTTCATAAAAATTAAAATTTGTAAGAAAATCCAAAAAAATCGAAGATAGCTTAAATTAAATTTGCTATAATTTAGTTCATAAAAATTAAAATTTGTGAAAAAATCCAAAAAAATCGATGATAGTTTCAATTATATTTGCTAAAATTTCGTTCATAAAAATTAAAATTGGTAAGAAAATCCAAAAAAATCGAAGATAGTTTGAATTAAATTTGCTAAAATCTCGTTCATAAAAATAAAAATTTGTAAAAAAATTCAAAAAAATCTAAGATAGTTTCAATTATATTTGCTAAAATTTCGTTCATAAAAATTAAAATTTGTAAGAAAATCCAAAAAAATCGAAGATTGCTTGAATCAAATTTGCTAAAATTTAGTTCATAAAACTTAACAATTTTAAGAAAATCCAAAAAAATCGAAGATCTTTTCAATTAAATTTGCTAAAATTTCGTTCATAAAAATACAAATTTGTAAAAAAATCCAAAAAAATCGAAGATAGTTTGAATTAAATTTGCTAAAATCTCGTTCATAAATATAAAAATTTGTAAAAAAATAAAAAAAAAATCGAAGATAGTTTCATTTAAATTTGCTAAACTTTCGTTCATAAAAATAAAAATTTGTAAAAAAATCGAAGATAGTTTCAATTAAATTTGCTAAAATTTCTTTCATAAAAATTAAAGTTTGTAAAAAAATCCAAAATAATCGAAGATAGTTTAAATTAAATTTGATAAAATTTCGTTCATAAAAATAAAAATTTGTAAAAAAATCCACAAAAATCTAATATAGTTTCAATTATATTTGCTAAAATTTCGTTCATAAAAATTAAAATTTGTAAGAAAATCCAAAAAAATCGAAGATAGCTTAAATTAAATTTGCTATAATTTAGTTCATAAAGATTAAAATTTGTAAAAAAATCCAAAAAATCGATGATAGTTTCAATTAAATTTGCTAAAATTTCGTTCATAAAAATTAAAATTTGTAAGAAAATCCAAAAAAATCGAAGATAGCTTGAATTAAATTTGCTAAAATTTAGTTCATAAAACTTAACAATTTTAAGAAAATCCAAAAAAATCGAAGATCGTTTCAATTAAATTTGCTAAAATTTCGTTCATAAAAATAAAAATTTGTAAAAAAATCCAAAAAAATCAAAGATAGTTTCAATTATATTTGCTAAAATTTCGTTCATAAAAATTAAAATTGGTAAGAAAATACAAAAAAATCGAAGATAGCTTAAATTAAATTTGCTATAATTTCGTTCATAAAAATTAAAATTTGTAAAAAAATTGATAAAAATCGATGATAGTTTCAATTAAATTTGCTAAAATTTCGTTCATAAAAATTAAAATTTGTAAGAAAATCCAAAAATATCGAAGATAGCTTGAATTAAATTTGCTAAAATTTAGTTCATAAAACTTAACAATTTTAAGAAAATCCAAAAAAATCGAAGATCGTTTCAATTAAATTTGCTAAAATTTCGTTCATAAAAATTAAAATTTGTAAGAAAATCCAAAAAAATCGAAGATAGCTTGAATTAAATTTGCTAAAATTTAGTTCATAAAACTTAACAATTTTAAGAAAATCCAAAAAAATCGAAGACCGTTTCAATTAAATTTGCTAAAATTTCGTTCATGAAAATAAAAATTTGTAAAAAAATCCAAAAAAATCGAAGATAGTTTGAATTAAATTTGCTAAAATCTCGTTCATAAAAATAAAAATTTGTAAAAAAATAAAAAAAAATCGAAGATAGTTTCAATTAAATTTGCTAAACTTTCGTTCATAAAAATTAAAATTTGTAAAAAAATCGCAGATAGTTTCAATTAAATTTGCTAAAATTTCGTTCATAAAAATTAAAATTTGTAAGAAAATCCAAAAAAATCGAAGAAAGTTTGAATTAAATTTGCTAAAATTTCGTTCATAAAAATAAAAATTTGTAAAGAAATCCAAAAAAATCGAAGATAGTTTAAATTAAATTTTCTAAAATTTCGTTCATAAAAATAAAAATTTGTAAAAAAATCCAAAAAAATCTAAGATAGTTTCAATTATATTTGCTAAAATTTCGTTCATAAAAATTAAAATTTGTAAGAAAATCCAAAAAAATCGAAGATAGGTTTCATTAAATTTGCTAAAATTTCGTTCATAAAAATAAAATTTGTAAAAAAAAAAAAAAAAATCGAAGATAGTTTCAATTAAATTCGCTTAAATTTCGTTCATAAAAATTAAAATTTGTAAAAAAACCCAAAAAAGTCGAAGATAGGTTTCATTAAATTTGCTAAAATTTCGTTCATAAAAATAAAATTTGTAAAAAAATCCAAAAAAATCGAAGATAGTTACAATTAAATTTGAAAGAATTTCGTTTATAAAAATTAAAATTTGTAAGAAAATCCAAAAAAATCGAAGGTAGCTTAAATTAAATTTGCTAAAATTTAGTTCATAAAACATAAAATTTGTAAAAAAATCCAAAAAAATCGAAGATAGTTTCAATTAAATTTGCTAAAATTTCGTTCATAAAAATTAAAATTTGTAAAAAAATAAAAAAAAATCGAAGATAGTTTCAATTAAATATGCTAAAATGTCGTCCATAAAAATTAAAATTTGTAAAAAAATCCAAAAAAATTGAAGATAGTTTCAATTAAATTTGCTAAAATTTCGTTCATAAAAATAAAAATTTGTAAAAAAATCCAAAAAAATCGAAGATAGTTTCAATTAAATTTGCTAAAATTTCGTTCATAAAAATTAAAATTTGTAAGAAAATCCAAAAAAATCGAAGATAGTTTGAATTAAATTTTCTAAAATTTCGTTCATAAAAATTAAAATTTGTAAGAAAATCCAAAAAAATCGAAGATAGCTTGAATTAAATTTTCTAAAATTTAGTTCATAAAACTTAACAATTTTAAGAAAATCCAAAAAAATCGAAGATCGTTTCAATTAAATTTGCTAAAATTTCGTTCATAAAAATAAAAATTTGTAAAAAAATCCAAAAAAATCAAAGATAGTTTGAATTAAATTTGCTAAAATCTCGTTCATAAAAATAAAAATTTGTAAAAAAATAAAAAAAAATCGAAGATAGTTTCAATTAAATTTGCTAAACTTTCGTTTATAAAAATTAAAATTTGTAAAAAAATCGAAGATAGTATCAATTAAATTTGCTAAAATTTCTTTCATAAAAATTAAAATTTTTAAAAAAATCCAAAAAAATCGAAGATAGTTTCAATTAAATTTGATAAAATTTCGTTCATAAAAATAAAAATTTGTAAAAAAATCCAAAAAAATCGAAGATAGTTTCAATTAAATTTGCTAAAATTTCGTTCATAAAAATTAAAATTTGTAAGAAAATCCAAAAAAATCGAAGATAGTTTGAATTAAATTTTCTAAAATTTCGTTCATAAAAATAAAACTTTGTAAAAAAATCCAAAAAAATCTAAGATAGTTTCAATTATATTTGCTAAAATTTCGTTCATAAAAATAAAAATTTGTAAAATAATCCAAAAAAATCTAAGATAGATTCAATTATATTTGCTAAAATTTCGTTCATAAAAATTAAAATTGGTAAGAAAATCCAAAAAAATCGAAGATAGCTTAAATTAAATTTGCTATAATTTAGTTCATAAAAATTAAAATTTGTAAAAAAATCCAAAAAAATCGATGATAGTTTCAATTAAATTTGCTAAAATTTCGTTCATAAAAATTAAAATTTGTAAGAAAATCCAAAAAAATCGAAGATAGCTTGAATTAAATTTGCTAAAATTTAGTTCATAAAACTTAACAATTTTAAGAAAATCCAAAAAAATCGAAGATCGTTTCAATTAAATTTGCTAAAATTTCGTTCATAAAAATAAAAATTTGTAAAAAAATCCAAAAAAATCGAAGATAGTTTGAATTAAATTTGCTAAAATCTCGTTCATAAATATAAAAATTTGTAAAAAAATAAAAAAAAAATCGAAGATAGTTTCATTTAAATTTGCTAAACTTTCGTTCATAAAAATAAAAATTTGTAAAAAAATCGAAGATAGTTTCAATTAAATTTGCTAAAATTTCTTTCATAAAAATTAAAATTTGTAAAAAAATCCAAAATAATCGAAGATAGTTTCAATTAAATTTGATAAAATTTCGTTCATAAAAATAAAAATTTGTAAAAAAATCTAAAAAAATCGAAGATAGTTTCAATTAAATTTGGTAAAATTTCGTTCATAAAAATTAAAATTTGTAAGAAAATCCAAAAAAATCGAAGATACCTTGAATTAAATTTGCTAAAATTTAGTTCATAAAACTTAACAATTTTAAGAAAATCCAAAAAAATCGAAGATCGTTTCAATTAAATTTGCTAAAATTTCGTTCATAAAAATAAAAATTTGTAAAAAAATCCAAAAAAATCAAAGATAGTTTGAATTAAATTTGCTAAAATCTCGTTCATAAAAATAAAAATTTGTAAAAAAATAAAAAAAAATCGAAGATAGTTTCAACTAATTTGCTAAACTTTCGTTTATAAAAATTAAAATTTGTAAAAAAATCGAAGATAGTTTCAATTAAATTTGCTAAAATTTCTTTCATAAAAATTAAAATTTTTAAAAAAATCCAAAAAAATCGAAGATAGTTTCAATTAAATTTGATAAAATTTCGTTCATAAAAATAAAAATTTGTAAAAAAATCCAAAAAAATCGAAGATAGTTTCAATTAAATTTGCTAAAATTTCGTTCATAAAAATTAAAATTTGTAAGAAAATCCAAAAAAATCGAAGATAGTTTGAATTAAATTTTCTAAAATTTCGTTCATAAAAATAAAAATTTGTAAAAAAATCCAAAAAAATCTAAGATAGTTTCAATTATATTTGCTAAAATTTCGTTCATAAAAATAAAAATTTGTAAAATAATCCAAAAAAATCTAAGATAGTTTCAATTATATTTGCTAAAATTTCGTTCATAAAAATTAAAATTGGTAAGAAAATCCAAAAAAATCGAAGATAGCTTAAATTAAATTTGCTAAAATTTCGTTCATAAAAATAAAAATTTGTAAAAAAATCCAAAAAAATCGAAGATAGTTTGAATTAAATTTGCTAAAATCTCGTTCATAAAAATAAAAATTTGTAAAAAAATAAAAAAAAATCGAAGATAGTTTCAATTAAATTTGCTAAACTATCGTTCATAAAAATTAAAATTTGTAAAAAAATCGAAGATAGTTTCAATTAAATTTGCTAAAATTTCTTTCATAAAAATTAAAATTTGTAAAAAAATCCAAAAAAATCGAAGATAGTTTCAATTAAATTTGATAAAATTTCGTTCATGAAAATAAAAATTTGTAAAAAAATCCAAAAAAATCGAAGATAGTTTCAATTAAATTTGTTAAAATTTCGTTCATAAAAATAAAAATTTGTAAAGAAATCCAAAAAAATCGAAGATAGTTTAAATTAAATTTTCTAAAATATCGTTCATAAAAATAAAAATTTGTAAAAAAATCCACAAAAATCTAAGATAGTTTCAATTATATTTGCTAAAATTTCGTTCATAAAAATTAAAATTTGTAAGAAAATCCAAAAAAATCGAAGATAGCTTAAATTAAATTTGCTATAATTTAGTTCATAAAAATTAAAATTTGTGAAAAAATCCAAAAAAATCGATGATAGTTTCAATTATATTTGCTAAAATTTCGTTCATAAAAATTAAAATTGGTAAGAAAATCCAAAAAAAATCGAAGATAGTTTGAATTAAATTTGCTAAAATCTCGTTCATAAAAATAAAAATTTGTAAAAAAATTCAAAAAAATCTAAGATAGTTTCAATTATATTTGCTAAAATTTCGTTCATAAAAATTAAAATTTGTAAGAAAATCCAAAAAAATCGAAGATTGCTTGAATCAAATTTGCTAAAATTTAGTTCATAAAACTTAACAATTTTAAGAAAATCCAAAAAAATCGAAGATCTTTTCAATTAAATTTGCTAAAATTTCGTTCATAAAAATACAAATTTGTAAAAAAATCCAAAAAAATCGAAGATAGTTTGAATTAAATTTGCTAAAATCTCGTTCATAAATATAAAAATTTGTAAAAAAATAAAAAAAAAATCGAAGATAGTTTCATTTAAATTTGCTAAACTTTCGTTCATAAAAATAAAAATTTGTAAAAAAATCGAAGATAGTTTCAATTAAATTTGCTAAAATTTCTTTCATAAAAATTAAAGTTTGTAAAAAAATCCAAAATAATCGAAGATAGTTTAAATTAAATTTGATAAAATTTCGTTCATAAAAATAAAAATTTGTAAAAAAATCCACAAAAATCTAATATAGTTTCAATTATATTTGCTAAAATTTCGTTCATAAAAATTAAAATTTGTAAGAAAATCCAAAAAAATCGAAGATAGCTTAAATTAAATTTGCTATAATTTAGTTCATAAAGATTAAAATTTGTAAAAAAATCCAAAAAATCGATGATAGTTTCAATTAAATTTGCTAAAATTTCGTTCATAAAAATTAAAATTTGTAAGAAAATCCAAAAAAATCGAAGATAGCTTGAATTAAATTTGCTAAAATTTAGTTCATAAAACTTAACAATTTTAAGAAAATCCAAAAAAATCGAAGATCGTTTCAATTAAATTTGCTAAAATTTCGTTCATAAAAATAAAAATTTGTAAAAAAATCCAAAAAAATCAAAGATAGTTTCAATTATATTTGCTAAAATTTCGTTCATAAAAATTAAAATTGGTAAGAAAATACAAAAAAATCGAAGATAGCTTAAATTAAATTTGCTATAATTTCGTTCATAAAAATTAAAATTTGTAAAAAAATTGATAAAAATCGATGATAGTTTCAATTAAATTTGCTAAAATTTCGTTCATAAAAATTAAAATTTGTAAGAAAATCCAAAAATATCGAAGATAGCTTGAATTAAATTTGCTAAAATTTAGTTCATAAAACTTAACAATTTTAAGAAAATCCAAAAAAATCGAAGATCGTTTCAATTAAATTTGCTAAAATTTCGTTCATAAAAATTAAAATTTGTAAGAAAATCCAAAAAAATCGAAGATAGCTTGAATTAAATTTGCTAAAATTTAGTTCATAAAACTTAACAATTTTAAGAAAATCCAAAAAAATCGAAGACCGTTTCAATTAAATTTGCTAAAATTTCGTTCATGAAAATAAAAATTTGTAAAAAAATCCAAAAAAATCGAAGATAGTTTGAATTAAATTTGCTAAAATCTCGTTCATAAAAATAAAAATTTGTAAAAAAATAAAAAAAAATCGAAGATAGTTTCAATTAAATTTGCTAAACTTTCGTTCATAAAAATTAAAATTTGTAAAAAAATCGCAGATAGTTTCAATTAAATTTGCTAAAATTTCTTTCATAAAAATTAAAATTTGTAAAAAAATCCAAAAAAATCGAAGATAGTTTCAATTAAATTTGATAAAATTTTGTTCATAAAAATAAAAATTTGTAAAAAAATCCAAAAAAATCGAAGATAGTTTCAATTAAATTTGCTAAAATTTCGTTCATAAAAATTAAAATTTGTAAGAAAATCCAAAAAAATCGAAGAAAGTTTGAATTAAATTTGCTAAAATTTCGTTCATAAAAATAAAAATTTGTAAAGAAATCCAAAAAAATCGAAGATAGTTTAAATTAAATTTTCTAAAATTTCGTTCATAAAAATAAAAATTTGTAAAAAAATCCAAAAAAATCTAAGATAGTTTCAATTATATTTGCTAAAATTTCGTTCATAAAAATTAAAATTTGTAAGAAAATCCAAAAAAATCGAAGATAGGTTTCATTAAATTTGCTAAAATTTCGTTCATAAAAATAAAATTTGTAAAAAAATAAAAAAAAATCGAAGATAGTTTCAATTAAATTCGCTTAAATTTCGTTCATAAAAATTAAAATTTGTAAAAAAACCCAAAAAAGTCGAAGATAGGTTTCATTAAATTTGCTAAAATTTCGTTCATAAAAATAAAATTTGTAAAAAAATCCAAAAAAATCGAAGATAGTTACAATTAAATTTGAAAGAATTTCGTTTATAAAAATTAAAATTTGTAAGAAAATCCAAAAAAATCGAAGGTAGCTTAAATTAAATTTGCTAAAATTTAGTTCATAAAACATAAAATTTGTAAAAAAATCCAAAAAAATCGAAGATAGTTTCAATTAAATTTGCTAAAATTTCTTTCATAAAAATTAAAATTTGTAAAAAAATCCAAAATAATCGAAGATAGTTTCAATTAAATTTGATAAAATTTCGTTCATAAAAATAAAAATTTGTAAAAAAATCTAAAAAAATCGAAGATAGTTTCAATTAAATTTGCTAAAATTTCGTTCATAAAAATTAGAATTTGTAAGAAAATCCAAAAAATCGAAGATAGTTTGAATTAAATTTTCTAAAATTTCGTTCATAAAAATAAAAATTTGTAAAAAAATCCAAAAAAATCTAAGATAGTTTCAATTATATTTGCTAAAATTTCGTTCATAAAAATTAAAATTTGTAAGAAAATCCAAAAAAATCGAAGATACCTTGAATTAAATTTGCTAAAATTTAGTTCATAAAACTTAACAATTTTAAGAAAATCCAAAAAAATCGAAGATCGTTTCAATTAAATTTGCTAAAATTTCGTTCATAAAAATAAAAATTTGTAAAAAAATCCAAAAAAATCAAAGATAGTTTGAATTAAATTTGCTAAAATCTCGTTCATAAAAATAAAAATTTGTAAAAAAATAAAAAAAAATCGAAGATAGTTTCAATTAAATTTGCTAAACTTTCGTTTATAAAAATTAAAATTTGTAAAAAAATCGAAGATAGTTTCAATTAAATTTGCTAAAATTTCTTTCATAAAAATTAAAATTTTTAAAAAAATCCAAAAAAATCGAAGATAGTTTCAATTAAATTTGATAAAATTTCGTTCATAAAAATAAAAATTTGTAAAAAAATCCAAAAAAAATCGAAGATAGTTTCAATTAAATTTGCTAAAATTTCGTTCATAAAAATTAAAATTTGTAAGAAAATCCAAAAAAATCGAAGATAGTTTGAATTAAATTTTCTAAAATTTCGTTCATAAAAATAAAAATTTGTAAAAAAATCCAAAAAAATCTAAGATAGTTTCAATTATATTTGCTAAAATTTCGTTCATAAAAATAAAAATTTGTAAAATAATCCAAAAAAATCTAAGATAGTTTCAATTATATTTGCTAAAATTTCGTTCATAAAAATTAAAATTGGTAAGAAAATCCAAAAAAATCGAAGATAGCTTAAATTAAATTTGCTAAAATTTCGTTCATAAAAATAAAAATTTGTAAAAAAATCCAAAAAAATCGAAGATAGTTTGAATTAAATTTGCTAAAATCTCGTTCATAAAAATAAAAATATGTAAAAAAATAAAAAAAAATCGAAGATAGTTTCAATTAAATTTGCTAAACTATCGTTCATAAAAATTAAAATTTGTAAAAAAATCGAAGATAGTTTCAATTAAATTTGCTAAAATTTCTTTCATAAAAATTAAAATTTGTAAAAAAATCCAAAAAAATCGAAGATAGTTTCAATTAAATTTGATAAAATTTCGTTCATGAAAATAAAAATTTGTAAAAAAATCCAAAAAAATCGAAGATAGTTTCAATTAAATTTGTTAAAATTTCGTTCATAAAAATAAAAATTTGTAAAGAAATCCAAAAAAATCGAAGATAGTTTAAATTAAATTTTCTAAAATATCGTTCATAAAAATAAAAATTTGTAAAAAAATCCACAAAAATCTAAGATAGTTTCAATTATATTTGCTAAAATTTCGTTCATAAAAATTAAAATTTGTAAGAAAATCCAAAAAAATCGAAGATAGCTTAAATTAAATTTGCTATAATTTAGTTCATAAAACTTAACAATTTTAAGAAAATCCAAAAAAATCGAAGATCTTTTCAATTAAATTTGCTAAAATTTCGTTCATAAAAATACAAATTTGTAAAAAAATCCAAAAAAATCGAAGATAGTTTGAATTAAATTTGCTAAAATCTCGTTCATAAATATAAAAATTTGTAAAAAAATAAAAAAAAAATCGAAGATAGTTTCATTTAAATTTGCTAAACTTTCGTTCATAAAAATAAAAATTTGTAAAAAAATCGAAGATAGTTTCAATTAAATTTGCTAAAATTTCTTTCATAAAAATTAAAGTTTGTAAAAAAATCCAAAATAATCGAAGATAGTTTAAATTAAATTTGATAAAATTTCGTTCATAAAAATAAAAATTTGTAAAAAAATCCACAAAAATCTAATATAGTTTCAATTATATTTGCTAAAATTTCGTTCATAAAAATTAAAATTTGTAAGAAAATCCAAAAAAATCGAAGATAGCTTAAATTAAATTTGCTATAATTTAGTTCATAAAGATTAAAATTTGTAAAAAAATCCAAAAAATCGATGATAGTTTCAATTAAATTTGCTAAAATTTCGTTCATAAAAATTAAAATTTGTAAGAAAATCCAAAAAAATCGAAGATAGCTTGAATTAAATTTGCTAAAATTTAGTTCATAAAACTTAACAATTTTAAGAAAATCCAAAAAAATCGAAGATCGTTTCAATTAAATTTGCTAAAATTTCGTTCATAAAAATAAAAATTTGTAAAAAAATCCAAAAAAATCAAAGATAGTTTCAATTATATTTGCTAAAATTTCGTTCATAAAAATTAAAATTGGTAAGAAAATACAAAAAAATCGAAGATAGCTTAAATTAAATTTGCTATAATTTCGTTCATAAAAATTAAAATTTGTAAAAAAATTGATAAAAATCGATGATAGTTTCAATTAAATTTGCTAAAATTTCGTTCATAAAAATTAAAATTTGTAAGAAAATCCAAAAATATCGAAGATAGCTTGAATTAAATTTGCTAAAATTTAGTTCATAAAACTTAACAATTTTAAGAAAATCCAAAAAAATCGAAGATCGTTTCAATTAAATTTGCTAAAATTTCGTTCATAAAAATTAAAATTTGTAAGAAAATCCAAAAAAATCGAAGATAGCTTGAATTAAATTTGCTAAAATTTAGTTCATAAAACTTAACAATTTTAAGAAAATCCAAAAAAATCGAAGACCGTTTCAATTAAATTTGCTAAAATTTCGTTCATGAAAATAAAAATTTGTAAAAAAATCCAAAAAAATCGAAGATAGTTTGAATTAAATTTGCTAAAATCTCGTTCATAAAAATAAAAATTTGTAAAAAAATAAAAAAAAATCGAAGATAGTTTCAATTAAATTTGCTAAACTTTCGTTCATAAAAATTAAAATTTGTAAAAAAATCGCAGATAGTTTCAATTAAATTTGCTAAAATTTCTTTCATAAAAATTAAAATTTGTAAAAAAATCCAAAAAAATCGAAGATAGTTTCAATTAAATTTGATAAAATTTTGTTCATAAAAATAAAAATTTGTAAAAAAATCCAAAAAAATCGAAGATAGTTTCAATTAAATTTGCTAAAATTTCGTTCATAAAAATTAAAATTTGTAAGAAAATCCAAAAAAATCGAAGAAAGTTTGAATTAAATTTGCTAAAATTTCGTTCATAAAAATAAAAATTTGTAAAGAAATCCAAAAAAATCGAAGATAGTTTAAATTAAATTTTCTAAAATTTCGTTCATAAAAATAAAAATTTGTAAAAAAATCCAAAAAAATCTAAGATAGTTTCAATTATATTTGCTAAAATTTCGTTCATAAAAATTAAAATTTGTAAGAAAATCCAAAAAAATCGAAGATAGGTTTCATTAAATTTGCTAAAATTTCGTTCATAAAAATAAAATTTGTAAAAAAATAAAAAAAAATCGAAGATAGTTTCAATTAAATTCGCTTAAATTTCGTTCATAAAAATTAAAATTTGTAAAAAAACCCAAAAAAGTCGAAGATAGGTTTCATTAAATTTGCTAAAATTTCGTTCATAAAAATAAAATTTGTAAAAAAATCCAAAAAAATCGAAGATAGTTACAATTAAATTTGAAAGAATTTCGTTTATAAAAATTAAAATTTGTAAGAAAATCCAAAAAAATCGAAGGTAGCTTAAATTAAATTTGCTAAAATTTAGTTCATAAAACATAAAATTTGTAAAAAAATCCAAAAAAATCGAAGATAGTTTCAATTAAATTTGCTAAAATTTCTTTCATAAAAATTAAAATTTGTAAAAAAATCCAAAATAATCGAAGATAGTTTCAATTAAATTTGATAAAATTTCGTTCATAAAAATAAAAATTTGTAAAAAAATCTAAAAAAATCGAAGATAGTTTCAATTAAATTTGCTAAAATTTCGTTCATAAAAATTAAAATTTGTAAGAAAATCCAAAAAATCGAAGATAGTTTGAATTAAATTTTCTAAAATTTCGTTCATAAAAATAAAAATTTGTAAAAAAATCCAAAAAAATCTAAGATAGTTTCAATTATATTTGCTAAAATTTCGTTCATAAAAATTAAAATTTGTAAGAAAATCCAAAAAAATCGAAGATACCTTGAATTAAATTTGCTAAAATTTAGTTCATAAAACTTAACAATTTTAAGAAAATCCAAAAAAATCGAAGATCGTTTCAATTAAATTTGCTAAAATTTCGTTCATAAACATAAAAATTTGTAAAAAAATCCAAAAAAATCAAAGATAGTTTGAATTAAATTTGCTAAAATCTCGTTCATAAAAATAAAAATTTGTAAAAAAATAAAAAAAAATCGAAGATAGTTTCAATTAAATTTGCTAAACTTTCGTTTATAAAAATTAAAATTTGTAAAAAAATCGAAGATAGTTTCAATTAAATTTGCTAAAATTTCTTTCATAAAAATTAAAATTTTTAAAAAAATCCAAAAAAATCGAAGATAGTTTCAATTAAATTTGATAAAATTTCGTTCATAAAAATAAAAATTTGTAAAAAAATCCAAAAAAAATCGAAGATAGTTTCAATTAAATTTGCTAAAATTTCGTTCATAAAAATTAAAATTTGTAAGAAAATCCAAAAAAATCGAAGATAGTTTGAATTAAATTTTCTAAAATTTCGTTCATAAAAATAAAAATTTGTAAAAAAATCCAAAAAAATCTAAGATAGTTTCAATTATATTTGCTAAAATTTCGTTCATAAAAATAAAAATTTGTAAAAAAATCCAAAAAAATCGAAGATAGTTTCAATTAAAATTTGTTAAAATTTCGTTCATAAAAATAAAAATTTGTAAAGAAATCCAAAAAAATCGAAGATAGTTTAAATTAAATTTTCTAAAATATCGTTCATAAAAATAAAAATTTGTAAAAAAATCCACAAAAATCTAAGATAGTTTCAATTATATTTGCTAAAATTTCGTTCATAAAAATTAAAATTTGTAAGAAAATCCAAAAAAATCGAAGATAGCTTAAATTAAATTTGCTATAATTTAGTTCATAAAAATTAAAATTTGTGAAAAAATCCAAAAAAATCGATGATAGTTTCAATTATATTTGCTAAAATTTCGTTCATAAAAATTAAAATTGGTAAGAAAATCCAAAAAAATCGAAGATAGTTTGAATTAAATTTGCTAAAATCTCGTTCATAAAAATAAAAATTTGTAAAAAAATTCAAAAAAATCTAAGATAGTTTCAATTATATTTGCTAAAATTTCGTTCATAAAAATTAAAATTTGTAAGAAAATCCAAAAAAATCGAAGATTGCTTGAATCAAATTTGCTAAAATTTAGTTCATAAAACTTAACAATTTTAAGAAAATCCAAAAAAATCGAAGATCTTTTCAATTAAATTTGCTAAAATTTCGTTCATAAAAATACAAATTTGTAAAAAAATCCAAAAAAATCGAAGATAGTTTGAATTAAATTTGCTAAAATCTCGTTCATAAATATAAAAATTTGTAAAAAAATAAAAAAAAAATCGAAGATAGTTTCATTTAAATTTGCTAAACTTTCGTTCATAAAAATAAAAATTTGTAAAAAAATCGAAGATAGTTTCAATTAAATTTGCTAAAATTTCTTTCATAAAAATTAAAGTTTGTAAAAAAATCCAAAATAATCGAAGATAGTTTAAATTAAATTTGATAAAATTTCGTTCATAAAAATAAAAATTTGTAAAAAAATCCACAAAAATCTAATATAGTTTCAATTATATTTGCTAAAATTTCGTTCATAAAAATTAAAATTTGTAAGAAAATCCAAAAAAATCGAAGATAGCTTAAATTAAATTTGCTATAATTTAGTTCATAAAGATTAAAATTTGTAAAAAAATCCAAAAAATCGATGATAGTTTCAATTAAATTTGCTAAAATTTCGTTCATAAAAATTAAAATTTGTAAGAAAATCCAAAAAAATCGAAGATAGCTTGAATTAAATTTGCTAAAATTTAGTTCATAAAACTTAACAATTTTAAGAAAATCCAAAAAAATCGAAGATCGTTTCAATTAAATTTGCTAAAATTTTGTTCATAAAAATAAAAATTTGTAAAAAAATCCAAAAAAATCAAAGATAGTTTCAATTATATTTGCTAAAATTTCGTTCATAAAAATTAAAATTGGTAAGAAAATACAAAAAAATCGAAGATAGCTTAAATTAAATTTGCTATAATTTCGTTCATAAAAATTAAAATTTGTAAAAAAATTGATAAAAATCGATGATAGTTTCAATTAAATTTGCTAAAATTTCGTTCATAAAAATTAAAATTTGTAAGAAAATCCAAAAATATCGAAGATAGCTTGAATTAAATTTGCTAAAATTTAGTTCATAAAACTTAAAAATTTTAAGAAAATCCAAAAAAATCGAAGATCGTTTCAATTAAATTTGCTAAAATTTCGTTCATAAAAATTAAAATTTGTAAGAAAATCCAAAAAAATCGAAGATAGCTTGAATTAAATTTGCTAAAATTTAGTTCATAAAACTTAACAATTTTAAGAAAATCCAAAAAAATCGAAGACCGTTTCAATTAAATTTGAAAGAATTTCGTTTATAAAAATTAAAATTTGTAAGAAAATCCAAAAAAATCGAAGGTAGCTTAAATTAAATTTGCTAAAATTTAGTTCATAAAACATAAAATTTGTAAAAAAATCCAAAAAAATCGAAGATAGTTTCAATTAAATTTGCTAAAATTTCGTTCATAAAAATTAAAATTTGTAAAAAAATAAAAAAAAATCGAAGATAGTTTCAATTAAATATGCTAAAATGTCGTCCATAAAAATTAAAATTTGTAAAAAAATCCAAAAAAATTGAAGATAGTTTCAATTAAATTTGCTAAAATTTCGTTCATAAAAATAAAAATTTGTAAAAAAATCCAAAAAAATCGAAGATAGTTTCAATTAAATTTGCTAAAATTTCGTTCATAAAAATTAAAATTTGTAAGAAAATCCAAAAAAATCGAAGATAGTTTGAATTAAATTTTCTAAAATTTCGTTCATAAAAATAAATATTTGTAAAAAAATCCAAAAAAATCTAAGATAGTTTCAATTATATTTGCTAAAATTTCGTTCATAAAAATTAAAATTTGTAAGAAAATCCAAAAAAATCGAAGATAGCTTAAATTAAATTTGCTATAATTTAGTTCATAATAATAAAAATTTGTAAAAAAATCCAAAAAAATCGAAGATAGTTTGAATTAAATTTGCTAAAATCTCGTTCATAAAAATAAAAATTTGTAAAAAAATAAAAAAAATCGAAGATAGTTTCAATTATATTTGCTAAACTTTCGTTCATAAAAATTAAAATTTGTAAAAAAATCGAAGATAGTTTCAATTAAATTTGCTAAAATTTCGTTCATAAAAATAAAAATTTGTAAAAAAATCCAAAAAAATCGAAGATAGTTTCAATTAAATATGCTAAAATGTCGTCCATAAAAATTAAAATTTGTAAAAAAATCCAAAAAAATCGAAGATAGTTTCAATTAAATTTGCTAAAATTTCGTTCATAAAAATAAAAATTTGTAAAAAAATCCAAAAAAATCGAGGATAGTTTCAATTAAATTTGCTAAAATTTCGTTCATAAAAATTAAAATTTGTAAGAAAATCCAAAAAAATCGAAGATAGTTTGAATTAAATTTGCTAAAATTTAGTTCATAAAACATAAAATTTGTAAAAAAGTCCAAAAAAATCGAAGATAGTTTCAATTAAATTTGCTAAAATTTCGTTCATAAAAATTAAAATTTGTAAAAAAATAAAAAAAAATCGAAGATAGTTTCAATTAAATATGCTAAAATGTCGTCCATAAAAATTAAAATTTGTGAAAAAATCCAAAAAAATCGAAGATAGTTTCAATTAAATTTGCTAAAATTTCGTTCATAAAAATAAAAATTTGTAAAAAAATCCAAAAAAATCGAAGATAGTTTCAATTAAATTTGCTAAAATTTCGTTCATAAAAATTAAAATTTGTAAGAAAATCCAAAAAAATCGAAGATAGTTTGAATTAAATTTTCTAAAATTTCGTTCATAAAAATAAATATTTGTAAAAAAATCCAAAAAAATCTAAGATAGTTTCAATTATATTTGCTAAAATTTCGTTCATAAAAATTAAAATTTGTAAGAAAATCCAAAAAAATCGAAGATAGCTTAAATTAAATTTGCTATAATTTAGTTCATAAAAATAAAAATTTGTAAAAAAATCCAAAAAAATCGAAGATAGTTTGAATTAAATTTGCTAAAATCTCGTTCATAAAAATAAAAATTTGTAAAAAAATAAAAAAAAATCGAAGATAGTTTCAATTAAATTTGCTAAAATTTCGTTCATAAAACTTAAAAATTTTAACAAAATCCAAAAGAATCGAAGATAGTTTCAATTAAATTGGCAAAAATTTCGTTCATAAAGATTAAAATTTTAAAAAAATCCAAAAAAATGGAAATAGTTTCAATTAAATTTGTTAAAATTTCGTTCATAAAAATAAAAATTTGAAAAAAAAATCGAAGATAGTTTCAATTAAATTCGCTTAAATTTCGTTCATAAAAATTAAAATTTGTAAAAAAAACCCAAAAAAGTCGAAGATAGGTTTCATTAAATTTGCTAAAATTTTGTTCATAAAAATAAAATTTGTAAAAAAATCCAAAAAAATCGAAGATAGTCACAATTAAATTTGAAAGAATATCGTTTATAAAAATTAAAATTTGTAAGAAAATCCAAAAAAATTGAAGGTAGCTTAAATTAAATTTGCTAAAATTTAGTTCATAAAACATAAAATTTGTAAAAAAATCCAAAAAAATCGAAGATAGTTTCAATTAAATTTGCTAAAATTTCGTTCATAAAAATTAAAATTTGTAAAAAAATAAAAAAAAATCGAAGATAGTTTCAATTAAATATGCTAAAATGTCGTCCATAAAAATTAAAATTTGTAAAAAAATCCAAAAAAATCGAAGATAGTTTCAATTAAATTTGCTAAAATTTCGTTCATAAAAATAAAAATTTGTAAAAAAATCCAAAAAAATCGAAGATAGTTTCAATTAAATTTGCTAAAATTTCGTTCATAAAAATTAAAATTTGTAAGAAAATCCAAAAAAATCGAAGATAGTTTGAATTAAATTTTCTAAAATTTCGTTCATAAAAATAAATATTTGTAAAAAAATCCGAAAAAATCTAAGATAGTTTCAATTATATTTGCTAAAATTTCGTTCATAAAAATTAAAATTTGTAAGAAAATCCAAAAAAATCGAAGATAGCTTAAATTAAATTTGCTATAATTTAGTTCATAAAAATAAAAATTTGTAAAAAAATCCAAAAAAATCGAAGATAGTTTGAATTAAATTTGCTAAAATCTCGTTCATAAAAATAAAAATTTGTAAAAAAATAAAAAAAATCGAAGATAGTTTCAATTATATTTGCTAAACTTTCGTTCATAAAAATTAAAATTTGTAAAAAAATCGAAGATAGTTTCAATTAAATTTGCTAAAATTTCGTTCATAAAAATAAAAATTTGTAAAAAAATCCAAAAAAATCGAAGATAGTTTCAATTAAATATGCTAAAATGTCGTCCATAAAAATTAAAATTTGTAAAAAAATCCAAAAAAATCGAAGATAGTTTCAATTAAATTTGCTAAAATTTCGTTCATAAAAATAAAAATTTGTAAAAAAATCCAAAAAAATCGAGGATAGTTTCAATTAAATTTGCTAAAATTTCGTTCATAAAAATTAAAATTTGTAAGAAAATCCAAAAAAATCGAAGATAGTTTGAATTAAATTTGCTAAAATTTAGTTCATAAAACATAAAATTTGTAAAAAAATCCAAAAAAATCGAAGATAGTTTCAATTAAATTTGCTAAAATTTCGTTCATAAAACTTAAAAATTTTAACAAAATCCAAAAGAATCGAAGATAGTTTCAATTAAATTGGCAAAAATTTCGTTCATAAAAATTAAAATTTTAAAAAAATCCAAAAAAATGGAAATAGTTTCAATTAAATTTGTTAAAATTTCGTTCATAAAAATAAAAATTTGAAAAAAAAATACAAAAAAATCGAAGATAGTTTCAATTAAATTCGCTTAAATTTCGTTCATAAAAATTAAAATTTGTAAAAAAAACCAAAAAAGTCGAAGATAGGTTTCATTAAATTTGCTAAAATTTCGTTCATAAAAATAAAATTTGTAAAAAAATCCAAAAAAATCGAAGATAGTTACAATTAAATTTGAAAGAATTTCGTTTATAAAAATTAAAATTTGTAAGAAAATCCAAAAAAATCGAAGATAGCTTAAATTAAATTTGCTAAAATTTAGTTCATAAAACATAAAAATTTTAAGAAAATCCAAAAAAATCGAAGATAGTTTCAATTAAATTTGCTAAAATTTCGTTCATAAAAATAAAAATTTGTAAAAAAATCCAAAAAAATCGAAGATAGTTTCAATTAAATTTGTTAAAATTTTGTTCATTAAAATTAAAATTTGTAAAAAAATCCAAAAGAATCGAAGATAGTTTCAATTAAATTTGCTAAAATTTCTTTCATAAAAATTAAAATTTGTAAAAAAATCCAAAAAAATCGAAGATAGTTTCAATTAAATTTGATAAAATTTCGTTCATGAAAATAAAAATTTGTAAAAAAATCCAAAAAAATCGAAGATAGTTTCAATTATATTTGCTAAAATTTCGTTCATAATGTTACGTGAGGGCGTTAATTTTTAAGCGACCGAGCGGTTGAGTCTAATTTTCTCACGCAACGCTTAACGAATTTTAAAGAGAGTTTATAATTTTAATATAATTAGCGTTATTACGCAAAAATCAGGATTGTTTTGGGGGTGCGGCTTTCGTCTACAACCCATACAGGTTGTCCAATCAGGATGTGGTATTTTGGATAGACTGGTTCGAAACAAAATGAGACGAGATTTCAGTAATATAAAATACCATGTATTACAAAAATAATAAACGAAAGGAAGTTTTGTAAGGTGGAACAAAAAGGGGAATTTACATGGATTTGTGTTATGTTTAACAATGAAAATATTAAATCACCGGATGTAGGATATTACAATATTCTGTGTTTGTTTTGGAGCTTACAATTGTTCTAAACTGGATTTTAAAACCAACAAACGACGAATACGGTTGCGAACATTAGTCGATAGACAACAATTGACGGACAATTATTAGTCGACAATAATTGACCGAGGGAAACCCCGCAACACGTAATGGTTGGATCAATTACCGCGCAAGTCCTTGATACTGAACATTCTCTAATTGAAAATGATTAAAAAATTGCGATACCTACGGAAGGAGGGCAGAACAGTTTATCGAGGGAGAGATCCCGTAACACACAATGGTTGGATCAACTGCCCCCTCCGTACATGGCAACGGAGAACAATTTTATAAAAAAAATTCAAATGATGAACACAATTGCTGAATATAGCAATGCAAATCACTCACCAACCTCGTACTCGTAGATCGTTAGGCTTTAATACCTTTTATTATCCGCCTTTCTTTCGCTCGAGCGCTCACTCTCTTTCTCGTTCTCTTTCTCTCTCTCTCTGGAGACCTGGTCGTGACTGTCTCGTTCTCTCCTTCGGGAGGGTCCCGCGTCTAGATGTTGAACCGCAGGAGTGTCGCACAATACACCAATGTCAAAGACGGTTCACAATATATTGTTTTTAGATATTAAACGCAAGAATATAAGGATTTAACGATAGAATTTGAAAATGATAAAAACGCAAAATATATATATATGGGTGAGTCTCTACGGGGACTGAGTCCTTCCACGTTCACTAAGCCACTATGGAACTCCGGCTCAAAAACTATATTCAAATAGTGATGTCCCTCGGACAGAACGTCAACGCACTATGCGATTTGTCAGGCGACTGCCAAGAGCGTTCGCAGGGTAGGCCCGAGCAAGTCGGGACTTTGCAAATTGCTGACTCTGCACCTCATGCACACGGGCCCAACCGTCGTCGCCTCGGACCGTTCCCAGCCTCGCAATGCTTAGGTTTTCGAGTGCTATCGCATCCGGTGTTCCAAGAACATTGATGCTGATGAAAGATTTTCTCATGGAAGAACGCAGTGGCGTAGCAATTATTATTTTAAATTGGTTAGTATACCATATCGGTTTATTGACAAAATATCGAGGGAAACTCCCACAACAACTTAGGATCAGATGTCAATGATACTGTAATAAAATTTTAACAGGGAAGAAAAATATAAAGTAATCTACTACAATGCCTCGAAAGACTTATCACAGCACGCATTCCAGGAACGTCGATGACGTTGAAGGATCGTCGATAATATTCCTTCGTGAGTACCTGCCCTGACGTGACCGGCTTCAACCCGAAATAAATCAGAAATAAGTCAAGCACTATTAAGAATATCTACAGATAATCGACTATTGATCGAGGGAAATTCCCATAACACGCTAAGCGGTTGGATCAATAGAGAACATCTGCGAAATGACTGTAAAAATTAGTAGAATTTAGAAATGAATTTGGAAAAAGTAACCGGCACGTAACAATAAAAATAAAAATTTGTAAAGAAATCCAAAAAAATCGAAGATAGTTTAAATTAAATTTTCTAAAATTTCGTTCATAAAAATAAAAATTTGTAAAAAAATCCACAAAAATCTAAGATAGTTTCAATTATATTTGCTAAAATTTCGTTCATAAAAATTAAAATTTGTAAGAAAATCCAAAAAAATCGAAGATAGCTTAAATTAAATTTGCTATAATTTAGTTCATAAAAATTAAAATTTGTTTAAAAATCCAAAAAAATCGATGATAGTTTCAATTAAATTTGCTAAAATTTCGTTCATAAAAATTAAAATTTGTAAGAAAATCCAAAAAAATCGAAGATAGCTTAAATTAAATTTGCTATAATTTAGTTCATAAAAATTAAAATTTGTAAAAAAATTGAAAAAAATCGATGATAGTTTCAATTAAATTTGCTAAAATTTCGTTCATAAAAATAAAAATTTGTAAAAAAATCCAAAAAAATCGAGGATAGTTTCAATTAAATTTGCTAAAATTTCGTTCATAAAAATTAAAATTTGTAAGAAAATCCAAAAAAATCGAAGATAGTTTGAATTAAATTTGCTAAAATTTAGTTCATAAAACATAAAATTTGTAAAAAAATCCAAAAAAATCGAAGATAGTTTCAATTAAATTTGCTAAAATTTCGTTCATAAAACTTAAAAATTTTAACAAAATCCAAAAGAATCGAAGATAGTTTCAATTAAATTGGCAAAAATTTCGTTCATAAAAATTAAAATTTTAAAAAAATCCAAAAAAATGGAAATAGTTTCAATTAAATTTGTTAAAATTTCGTTCATAAAAATAAAAATTTGAAAAAAAAATACAAAAAAATCGAAGATAGTTTCAATTAAATTCGCTTAAATTTCGTTCATAAAAATTAAAATTTGTAAAAAAAACCAAAAAAGTCGAAGATAGGTTTCATTAAATTTGCTAAAATTTCGTTCATAAAAATAAAATTTGTAAAAAAATCCAAAAAAATCGAAGATAGTTACAATTAAATTTGAAAGAATTTCGTTTATAAAAATTAAAATTTGTAAGAAAATCCAAAAAAATCGAAGATAGCTTAAATTAAATTTGCTAAAATTTAGTTCATAAAACATAAAAATTTTAAGAAAATCCAAAAAAATCGAAGATAGTTTCAATTAAATTTGCTAAAATTTCGTTCATAAAAATTAAAATTTGTAAGAAAATCCAAAAAAATCGAAGATAGTTTGAATTAAATTTTCTAAAATTTCGTTCATAAAAATAAATATTTGTAAAAAAATCCAAAAAAATCTAAGATAGTTTCAATTATATTTGCTAAAATTTCGTTCATAAAAATTAAAATTTGTAAGAAAATCCAAAAAAATCGAAGATAGCTTAAATTAAATTTGCTATAATTTAGTTCATAAAAATAAAAATTTGTAAAAAAATCCAAAAAAATCGAAGATAGTTTGAATTAAATTTGCTAAAATCTCGTTCATAAAAATAAAAATTTGTAAAAAAATAAAAAAAAATCGAAGATAGTTTCAATTAAATTTGCTAAAATTTCGTTCATAAAACTTAAAAATTTTAACAAAATCCAAAAGAATCGAAGATAGTTTCAATTAAATTGGCAAAAATTTCGTTCATAAAGATTAAAATTTTAAAAAAATCCAAAAAAATGGAAATAGTTTCAATTAAATTTGTTAAAATTTCGTTCATAAAAATAAAAATTTGAAAAAAAAATCGAAGATAGTTTCAATTAAATTCGCTTAAATTTCGTTCATAAAAATTAAAATTTGTAAAAAAAACCCAAAAAAGTCGAAGATAGGTTTCATTAAATTTGCTAAAATTTTGTTCATAAAAATAAAATTTGTAAAAAAATCCAAAAAAATCGAAGATAGTCACAATTAAATTTGAAAGAATATCGTTTATAAAAATTAAAATTTGTAAGAAAATCCAAAAAAATTGAAGGTAGCTTAAATTAAATTTGCTAAAATTTAGTTCATAAAACATAAAATTTGTAAAAAAATCCAAAAAAATCGAAGATAGTTTCTATTAAATTTGCTAAAATTTCGTTCATAAAAATTAAAATTTGTAAAAAAATAAAAAAAAATCGAAGATAGTTTCAATTAAATATGCTAAAATGTCGTCCATAAAAATTAAAATTTGTAAAAAAATCCAAAAAAATCGAAGATAGTTTCAATTAAATTTGCTAAAATTTCGTTCATAAAAATAAAAATTTGTAAAAAAATCCAAAAAAATCGAAGATAGTTTCAATTAAATTTGCTAAAATTTCGTTCATAAAAATTAAAATTTGTAAGAAAATCCAAAAAAATCGAAGATAGTTTGAATTAAATTTTCTAAAATTTCGTTCATAAAAATAAATATTTGTAAAAAAATCCGAAAAAATCTAAGATAGTTTCAATTATATTTGCTAAAATTTCGTTCATAAAAATTAAAATTTGTAAGAAAATCCAAAAAAATCGAAGATAGCTTAAATTAAATTTGCTATAATTTAGTTCATAAAAATAAAAATTTGTAAAAAAATCCAAAAAAATCGAAGATAGTTTGAATTAAATTTGCTAAAATCTCGTTCATAAAAATAAAAATTTGTAAAAAAATAAAAAAAATCGAAGATAGTTTCAATTATATTTGCTAAACTTTCGTTCATAAAAATTAAAATTTGTAAAAAAATCGAAGATAGTTTCAATTAAATTTGCTAAAATTTCGTTCATAAAAATAAAAATTTGTAAAAAAATCCAAAAAAATCGAAGATAGTTTCAATTAAATATGCTAAAATGTCGTCCATAAAAATTAAAATTTGTAAAAAAATCCAAAAAAATCGAAGATAGTTTCAATTAAATTTGCTAAAATTTCGTTCATAAAAATAAAAATTTGTAAAAAAATCCAAAAAAATCGAGGATAGTTTCAATTAAATTTGCTAAAATTTCGTTCATAAAAATTAAAATTTGTAAGAAAATCCAAAAAAATCGAAGATAGTTTGAATTAAATTTGCTAAAATTTAGTTCATAAAACATAAAATTTGTAAAAAAATCCAAAAAAATCGAAGATAGTTTCAATTAAATTTGCTAAAATTTCGTTCATAAAACTTAAAAATTTTAACAAAATCCAAAAGAATCGAAGATAGTTTCAATTAAATTGGCAAAAATTTCGTTCATAAAAATTAAAATTTTAAAAAAATCCAAAAAAATGGAAATAGTTTCAATTAAATTTGTTAAAATTTCGTTCATAAAAATAAAAATTTGAAAAAAAAATACAAAAAAATCGAAGATAGTTTCAATTAAATTCGCTTAAATTTCGTTCATAAAAATTAAAATTTGTAAAAAAAACCAAAAAAGTCGAAGATAGGTTTCATTAAATTTGCTAAAATTTCGTTCATAAAAATAAAATTTGTAAAAAAATCCAAAAAAATCGAAGATAGTTACAATTAAATTTGAAAGAATTTCGTTTATAAAAATTAAAATTTGTAAGAAAATCCAAAAAAATCGAAGATAGCTTAAATTAAATTTGCTAAAATTTAGTTCATAAAACATAAAAATTTTAAGAAAATCCAAAAAAATCGAAGATAGTTTCAATTAAATTTGCTAAAATTTCGTTCATAAAAATAAAAATTTGTAAAAAAATCCAAAAAAATCGAAGATAGTTTCAATTAAATTTGTTAAAATTTTGTTCATTAAAATTAAAATTTGTAAAAAAATCCAAAAGAATCGAAGATAGTTTCAATTAAATTTGCTAAAATTTCTTTCATAAAAATTAAAATTTGTAAAAAAATCCAAAAAAATCGAAGATAGTTTCAATTAAATTTGATAAAATTTCGTTCATGAAAATAAAAATTTGTAAAAAAATCCAAAAAAATCGAAGATAGTTTCAATTATATTTGCTAAAATTTCGTTCATAATGTTACGTGAGGGCGTTAATTTTTAAGCGACCGAGCGGTTGAGTCTAATTTTCTCACGCAACGCTTAACGAATTTTAAAGAGAGTTTATAATTTTAATATAATTAGCGTTATTACGCAAAAATCAGGATTGTTTTGGGGGTGCGGCTTTCGTCTACAACCCATACAGGTTGTCCAATCAGGATGTGGTATTTTGGATAGACTGGTTCGAAACAAAATGAGACGAGATTTCAGTAATATAAAATACCATGTATTACAAAAATAATAAACGAAAGGAAGTTTTGTAAGGTGGAACAAAAAGGGGAATTTACATGGATTTGTGTTATGTTTAACAATGAAAATATTAAATCACCGGATGTAGGATATTACAATATTCTGTGTTTGTTTTGGAGCTTACAATTGTTCTAAACTGGATTTTAAAACCAACAAACGACGAATACGGTTGCGAACATTAGTCGATAGACAACAATTGACGGACAATTATTAGTCGACAATAATTGACCGAGGGAAACCCCGCAACACGTAATGGTTGGATCAATTACCGCGCAAGTCCTTGATACTGAACATTCTCTAATTGAAAATGATTAAAAAATTGCGATACCTACGGAAGGAGGGCAGAACAGTTTATCGAGGGAGAGATCCCGTAACACACAATGGTTGGATCAACTGCCCCCTCCGTACATGGCAACGGAGAACAATTTTATAAAAAAAATTCAAATGATGAACACAATTGCTGAATATAGCAATGCAAATCACTCACCAACCTCGTACTCGTAGATCGTTAGGCTTTAATACCTTTTATTATCCGCCTTTCTTTCGCTCGAGCGCTCACTCTCTTTCTCGTTCTCTTTCTCTCTCTCTCTGGAGACCTGGTCGTGACTGTCTCGTTCTCTCCTTCGGGAGGGTCCCGCGTCTAGATGTTGAACCGCAGGAGTGTCGCACAATACACCAATGTCAAAGACGGTTCACAATATATTGTTTTTAGATATTAAACGCAAGAATATAAGGATTTAACGATAGAATTTGAAAATGATAAAAACGCAAAATATATATATATGGGTGAGTCTCTACGGGGACTGAGTCCTTCCACGTTCACTAAGCCACTATGGAACTCCGGCTCAAAAACTATATTCAAATAGTGATGTCCCTCGGACAGAACGTCAACGCACTATGCGATTTGTCAGGCGACTGCCAAGAGCGTTCGCAGGGTAGGCCCGAGCAAGTCGGGACTTTGCAAATTGCTGACTCTGCACCTCATGCACACGGGCCCAACCGTCGTCGCCTCGGACCGTTCCCAGCCTCGCAATGCTTAGGTTTTCGAGTGCTATCGCATCCGGTGTTCCAAGAACATTGATGCTGATGAAAGATTTTCTCATGGAAGAACGCAGTGGCGTAGCAATTATTATTTTAAATTGGTTAGTATACCATATCGGTTTATTGACAAAATATCGAGGGAAACTCCCACAACAACTTAGGATCAGATGTCAATGATACTGTAATAAAATTTTAACAGGGAAGAAAAATATAAAGTAATCTACTACAATGCCTCGAAAGACTTATCACAGCACGCATTCCAGGAACGTCGATGACGTTGAAGGATCGTCGATAATATTCCTTCGTGAGTACCTGCCCTGACGTGACCGGCTTCAACCCGAAATAAATCAGAAATAAGTCAAGCACTATTAAGAATATCTACAGATAATCGACTATTGATCGAGGGAAATTCCCATAACACGCTAAGCGGTTGGATCAATAGAGAACATCTGCGAAATGACTGTAAAAATTAGTAGAATTTAGAAATGAATTTGGAAAAAGTAACCGGCACGTAACAATAAAAATAAAAATTTGTAAAGAAATCCAAAAAAATCGAAGATAGTTTAAATTAAATTTTCTAAAATTTCGTTCATAAAAATAAAAATTTGTAAAAAAATCCACAAAAATCTAAGATAGTTTCAATTATATTTGCTAAAATTTCGTTCATAAAAATTAAAATTTGTAAGAAAATCCAAAAAAATCGAAGATAGCTTAAATTAAATTTGCTATAATTTAGTTCATAAAAATTAAAATTTGTTTAAAAATCCAAAAAAATCGATGATAGTTTCAATTAAATTTGCTAAAATTTCGTTCATAAAAATTAAAATTTGTAAGAAAATCCAAAAAAATCGAAGATAGCTTAAATTAAATTTGCTATAATTTAGTTCATAAAAATTAAAATTTGTAAAAAAATTGAAAAAAATCGATGATAGTTTCAATTAAATTTGCTAAAATTTCGTTCATAAAAATAAAAATTTGTAAAAAAATCCAAAAAAATCGAGGATAGTTTCAATTAAATTTGCTAAAATTTCGTTCATTAAAATTAAAATTTGTAAGAAAATCCAAAAAAATCGAAGATAGTTTGAATTAAATTTGCTAAAATTTAGTTCATAAAACATAAAATTTGTAAAAAAATCCAAAAAAATCGAAGATAGTTTCAATTAAATTTGCTAAAATTTCGTTCATAAAACTTAAAAATTTTAACAAAATCCAAAAGAATCGAAGATAGTTTCAATTAAATTGGCAAAAATTTCGTTCATAAAAATTAAAATTTTAAAAAAATCCAAAAAAATGGAAATAGTTTCAATTAAATTTGTTAAAATTTCGTTCATAAAAATAAAAATTTGAAAAAAAAATACAAAAAAATCGAAGATAGTTTCAATTAAATTCGCTTAAATTTCGTTCATAAAAATTAAAATTTGTAAAAAAAACCAAAAAAGTCGAAGATAGGTTTCATTAAATTTGCTAAAATTTCGTTCATAAAAATAAAATTTGTAAAAAAATCCAAAAAAATCGAAGATAGTTACAATTAAATTTGAAAGAATTTCGTTTATAAAAATTAAAATTTGTAAGAAAATCCAAAAAAATCGAAGATAGCTTAAATTAAATTTGCTAAAATTTAGTTCATAAAACATAAAAATTTTAAGAAAATCCAAAAAAATCGAAGATAGTTTCAATTAAATTTGCTAAAATTTCGTTCATAAAAATAAAAATTTGTAAAAAAATCCAAAAAAATCGAAGATAGTTTCAATTAAATTTGTTAAAATTTTGTTCATTAAAATTAAAATTTGTAAAAAAATCCAAAAGAATCGAAGATAGTTTCAATTAAATTTGCTAAAATTTCTTTCATAAAAATTAAAATTTGTAAAAAAATCCAAAAAAATCGAAGATAGTTTCAATTAAATTTGATAAAATTTCGTTCATGAAAATAAAAATTTGTAAAAAAATCCAAAAAAATCGAAGATAGTTTCAATTATATTTGCTAAAATTTCGTTCATAATGTTACGTGAGGGCGTTAATTTTTAAGCGACCGAGCGGTTGAGTCTAATTTTCTCACGCAACGCTTAACGAATTTTAAAGAGAGTTTATAATTTTAATATAATTAGCGTTATTACGCAAAAATCAGGATTGTTTTGGGGGTGCGGCTTTCGTCTACAACCCATACAGGTTGTCCAATCAGGATGTGGTATTTTGGATAGACTGGTTCGAAACAAAATGAGACGAGATTTCAGTAATATAAAATACCATGTATTACAAAAATAATAAACGAAAGGAAGTTTTGTAAGGTGGAACAAAAAGGGGAATTTACATGGATTTGTGTTATGTTTAACAATGAAAATATTAAATCACCGGATGTAGGATATTACAATATTCTGTGTTTGTTTTGGAGCTTACAATTGTTCTAAACTGGATTTTAAAACCAACAAACGACGAATACGGTTGCGAACATTAGTCGATAGACAACAATTGACGGACAATTATTAGTCGACAATAATTGACCGAGGGAAACCCCGCAACACGTAATGGTTGGATCAATTACCGCGCAAGTCCTTGATACTGAACATTCTCTAATTGAAAATGATTAAAAAATTGCGATACCTACGGAAGGAGGGCAGAACAGTTTATCGAGGGAGAGATCCCGTAACACACAATGGTTGGATCAACTGCCCCCTCCGTACATGGCAACGGAGAACAATTTTATAAAAAAAATTCAAATGATGAACACAATTGCTGAATATAGCAATGCAAATCACTCACCAACCTCGTACTCGTAGATCGTTAGGCTTTAATACCTTTTATTATCCGCCTTTCTTTCGCTCGAGCGCTCACTCTCTTTCTCGTTCTCTTTCTCTCTCTCTCTGGAGACCTGGTCGTGACTGTCTCGTTCTCTCCTTCGGGAGGGTCCCGCGTCTAGATGTTGAACCGCAGGAGTGTCGCACAATACACCAATGTCAAAGACGGTTCACAATATATTGTTTTTAGATATTAAACGCAAGAATATAAGGATTTAACGATAGAATTTGAAAATGATAAAAACGCAAAATATATATATATGGGTGAGTCTCTACGGGGACTGAGTCCTTCCACGTTCACTAAGCCACTATGGAACTCCGGCTCAAAAACTATATTCAAATAGTGATGTCCCTCGGACAGAACGTCAACGCACTATGCGATTTGTCAGGCGACTGCCAAGAGCGTTCGCAGGGTAGGCCCGAGCAAGTCGGGACTTTGCAAATTGCTGACTCTGCACCTCATGCACACGGGCCCAACCGTCGTCGCCTCGGACCGTTCCCAGCCTCGCAATGCTTAGGTTTTCGAGTGCTATCGCATCCGGTGTTCCAAGAACATTGATGCTGATGAAAGATTTTCTCATGGAAGAACGCAGTGGCGTAGCAATTATTATTTTAAATTGGTTAGTATACCATATCGGTTTATTGACAAAATATCGAGGGAAACTCCCACAACAACTTAGGATCAGATGTCAATGATACTGTAATAAAATTTTAACAGGGAAGAAAAATATAAAGTAATCTACTACAATGCCTCGAAAGACTTATCACAGCACGCATTCCAGGAACGTCGATGACGTTGAAGGATCGTCGATAATATTCCTTCGTGAGTACCTGCCCTGACGTGACCGGCTTCAACCCGAAATAAATCAGAAATAAGTCAAGCACTATTAAGAATATCTACAGATAATCGACTATTGATCGAGGGAAATTCCCATAACACGCTAAGCGGTTGGATCAATAGAGAACATCTGCGAAATGACTGTAAAAATTAGTAGAATTTAGAAATGAATTTGGAAAAAGTAACCGGCACGTAACAATAAAAATAAAAATTTGTAAAGAAATCCAAAAAAATCGAAGATAGTTTAAATTAAATTTTCTAAAATTTCGTTCATAAAAATAAAAATTTGTAAAAAAATCCACAAAAATCTAAGATAGTTTCAATTATATTTGCTAAAATTTCGTTCATAAAAATTAAAATTTGTAAGAAAATCCAAAAAAATCGAAGATAGCTTAAATTAAATTTGCTATAATTTAGTTCATAAAAATTAAAATTTGTTTAAAAATCCAAAAAAATCGATGATAGTTTCAATTAAATTTGCTAAAATTTCGTTCATAAAAATTAAAATTTGTAAGAAAATCCAAAAAAATCGAAGATAGCATGAATTAAATTTGCTAAAATTTAGTTCATAAAACTTAACAATTTTAAGAAAATCCAAAGAAATCGAAGATCGTTTCAATTAAATTTGCTAAAATTTCGTTCATAAAAATAAAAATTTGTAAAAAAATCCAAAAAAATCTAAGATAGTTTCAATTATATTTGCTAAAATTTCGTTCATAAAAATTAAAATTGGTAAGAAAATCCAAAAAAATCGAAGATAGCTTAAATTAAATTTGTTATAATTTAGTTCATAAAAATTAAAATTTGTAAAAAAATTGAAAAAAATCGATGATTGTTTCAATTAAATTTGCTAAAATTTCGTTCATAAAAATTAAAATTTGTAAGAAAATCCAAAAAAATCGAAGATAGCTTGAATTAAATTTGCTAAAATTTAGTTCATAAAACTTAACAATTTTAAGAAAATCCAAAAAAATCGAAGATCGTTTCAATTAAATTTGCTAAAATTTCGTTCATAAGAATAAAAATTTGTAAAAAAATCCAAAAAAATCGAAGATAGTTTGAATTAAATTTGCTAAAATTTCGTTCATAAAAATAAAAATTTGTAAAAAAATCCAAAAAAATCGAGGATAGTTTCAATTAAATTTGCTAAAATTTCGTTCATAAAAATTAAAATTTGTAAGAAAATCCAAAAAAATCTAAGATAGTTTGAATTAAATTTGCTAAAATTTAGTTCATAAAACATAAAATTTGTAAAAAAATCCAAAAAAATCGAAGATAGTTTCAATTAAATTTGCTAAAATTTCGTTCATAAAAATTAAAATTTGTAAAAAAATAAAAAAAAATCGAAGATAGTTTCAATTAAATATGCTAAAATGTCGTCCATAAAAATTAAAATTTGTAAAAAAATCCAAAAAAATCGAAGATAGTTTCAATTAAATTTGCTAAAATTTCGTTCATAAAAATAAAAATTTGTAAAAAAATCCAAAAAAATCGAAGATAGTTTCAATTAAATTTGCTAAAATTTCGTTCATAAAAATAAAAATTTGTAAAAAAATCCAAAAAAATCGAGGATAGTTTCAATTAAATTTGCTAAAATTTCGTTCATAAAAATTAAAATTTGTAAGAAAATCCAAAAAAATCGAAGATAGTTTGAATTAAATTTGCTAAAATTTAGTTCATAAAACATAAAATTTGTAAAAAAATCCAAAAAAATCGAAGATAGTTTCAATTAAATTTGTTAAAATTTCGTTCATAAAAATTAAAATTTGTAAAAAAATAAAAAAAAATCGAAGATAGTTTCAATTAAATATGCTAAAATGTCGTCCATAAAAATTAAAATTTGTAAAAAAATCCAAAAAAATCGAAGATAGTTTCAATTAAATTTGCTAAAATTTCGTTCATAAAAATAAAAATTTGTAAAAAAATCCTAAAAAAATCGAAGATAGTTTCAATTAAATTTGCTAAAATTTCGTTCATAAAAATTAAAATTTGTAAGAAAATCCAAAAAAATCGAAGATAGTTTGAATTAAATTTTCTAAAATTTCGTTCATAAAAATAAATATTTGTAAAAAAATCCAAAAAAATCTAAGATAGTTTCAATTATATTTGCTAAAATTTCGTTCATAAAAATTAAAATTTGTAAGAAAATCCAAAAAAATCGAAGATAGCTTAAATTAAAATTGATAAAATTTCGTTCATAAAAATAAAAATTTGTAAAAAAATAAAAAAAATCGAAGATAGTTTCAATTATATTTGCTAAACTTTCGTTCATAAAAATTAAAATTTGTAAAAAAATAAAAAAAATCGAAGATAGTTTCAATTATATTTGCTAAACTTTCGTTCATAAAAATTAAAATTTGTAAAAAAATCGAAGATAGTTTCAATTAAATTTGCTAAAATTTCGTTCATAAAAATAAAAATTTGTAAAAAAATCCAAAAAAATCGAAGATAGTTTCAATTAAATATGCTAAAATGTCGTCCATAAAAATTAAAATTTGTAAAAAAATCCAAAAAAATCGAAGATAGTTTCAATTAAATTTGCTAAAATTTCGTTCATAAAAATAAAAATTTGTAAAAAAATCCAAAAAAATCGAGGATAGTTTCAATTAAATTTGCTAAAATTTCGTTCATAAAAATTAAAATTTGTAAGAAAATCCAAAAAAATCGAAGATAGTTTGAATTAAATTTTCTAAAATTTCGTTCATAAAAATAAATATTTGTAAAAAAATCCAAAAAAATCTAAGATAGTTTCAATTATATTTGCTAAAATTTCGTTCATAAAAATTAAAATTTGTAAGAAAATCCAAAAAAATCGAAGATAGCTTAAATTAAATTTGCTATAATTTAGTTCATAAAAATAAAAATTTGTAAAAAAATCCAAAAAAATCGAAGATAGTTTGAATTAAATTTGCTAAAATCTCGTTCATAAAAATAAAAATTTGTAAAAAAATAAAAAAAATCGAAGATAGTTTCAATTATATTTGCTAAACTTTCGTTCATAAAAATTAAAATTTGTAAAAAAATCGAAGATAGTTTCAATTAAATTTGCTAAAATTTCTTTCATAAAAATTATAATTTGTAAAAAAACCAAATTAATCGAAGATAGTTTCAATTAAATTTGATAAAATTTCGATCATAAAAATAAAAATTTGTACAAAAATCCAAAAAAATCGAAGATAGTTTCAATTAAATTGGCAAAAATTTCGTTCATAAAAATTACAATTTTAAAAAAATCCAAAAAAATGGAAATAGTTTCAATTAAATTTGTTAAAAATTTGTTCATTAAAATAAAAATTTGTAAAAAAATCCAAAAAAATCGAAGATAGTTTCAATTAAATTTGCTAAACTTTCGTTCATAAAAATTAAAATTTGTAAAAAAATCGCAGATAGTTTCAATTAAATTTGCTAAAATATCTTTCATAAAAATTAAAATTTGTAAAAAAATCCAAAAAAATCGAAGATAGTTTCAATTAAATTTGATAAAATTTCGTTCATAAAAATAAAAATTTGTAAAAAAATCCAAAAAAATCGAAGATAGTTTCAATTAAATTTGCTAAAATTTCGTTCATAAAAATTAAAATTTGTAAGAAAATCCAAAAAAATCGAAGATAGTTTGAATTAAATTTTCTAAAATTTCGATCATAAAAATAAAAATTTGTAAAAAAATCCAAAAAAATCTAAGATAGTTTCAATTATATTTGCTAAAATTTCGTTCATAAAAATTAAAATTTGTAAGAAAATCCAAAAAAATCGAAGATAGCTTGAATTAAATTTGCTAAAATTTAGTTCATAAAACTTAACAATTTTAAGAAAACCCAAAAAAATCGAAGATCGTTTCAATTAAATTTGCTAAAATTTCGTTCATAAAAATTAAAATTTGTAAGAAAATCAAAAAAAATCGAAGATAGCTTGAATTAAATTTGCTAAAATTTAGTTCATAAAACTTAACAATTTTAAGAAAATCCAAAAAATCGAAGATCGTTTCAATTAAATTTGCTAAAATTTCGTTCATAAAAATAAAAATTTGTAAAAAAATCCAAAAAAATCGAAGATAGTTTGAATTAAATTTGCTAAAATCTCGTTCATAAAAATAAAAATTTGTAAAAAAATAAAAAAAATCGAAGATAGTTTCAATTAAATTTGCTAAACTTTCGTTCATAAAAATTAAAATTTGTAAAAAAATCGCAGATAGTTTCAATTAAATTTGCTAAAATTTCTTTCATAAAAATTAAAATTTGTAAAAAAATCCAAAAAAATCGAAGATAGTTTCAATTAAATTTAATAAAATTTCGTTCATGAAAATAAAAATTTGTAAGAAAATCCAAAAAAATCGAAGATAGCTTGAATTAAATTTGCTAAAATTTAGTTCATAAAACTTAACAATTTTAAGAAAATCCAAAGAAATCGAAGATCGTTTCAATTAAATTTGCTAAAATTTCGTTCATAAAAATAAAAATTTGTAAAAAAATCCAAAAAAATCTAAGATAGTTTCAATTATATTTGCTAAAATTTCGTTCATAAAAATTAAAATTGGTAAGAAAATCCAAAAAAATCGAAGATAGCTTAAATTAAATTTGCTATAATTTAGTTCATAAAAATTAAAATTTGTAAAAAAATTGAAAAAAATCGATGATAGTTTCAATTAAATTTGCTAAAATTTCGTTCATAAAAATTAAAATTTGTAAGAAAATCCAAAAAAATCGAAGATAGCTTGAATTAAATTTGCTAAAATTTAGTTCATAAAACTTAACAATTTTAAGAAAATCCAAAAAAATCGAAGATCGTTTCAATTAAATTTGCTAAAATTTCGTTCATAAGAATAAAAATTTGTAAAAAAATCCAAAAAAATCGAAGATAGTTTGAATTAAATTTGCTAAAATCTCGTTCATAAAAATAAAAATTTCTAAAAAAATAAAAAAAAATCGAAGATAGTTTCAATTAAATTTGCTAAAATTTCGTACATAAAACTTAAAAATTTTAACAAAATCCAAAAGAATCGAAGATAGTTTCAATTAAATTGGCAAAAATTTCGTTCATAAAAATTAAAATTTTAAAAAAATCCAAAAAAATGGAAATAGTTTCAATTAAATTTGTTAAAATTTCGTTCATAAAAATAAAAATTTGAAAAAAAAATCCAAAAAAATCGAAGATAGTTTCAATTAAATTCGCTTAAATTTCGTTCATAAAAATTAAAATTTGTAAAAAAACCCAAAAAAGTCGAAGATAGGTTTCATTAAATTTGCTAAAATTTCGTTCATAAAAATAAAATTTGTAAAAAAATCCAAAAAAATCGAAGATAGTTACAATTAAATTTGAAAGAATTACGTTTATAAAAATTAAAATTTGTAAGAAAATCCAAAAAAATCGAAGGTAGCTTAAATTAAATTTGCTAAAATTTAGTTCATAAAACATAAAATTTGTAAAAAAATCCAAAAAAATCGAAGATAGTTTCAATTAAATTTGCTAAAATTTCGTTCATAAAAATTAAAATTTGTAAAAAAATAAAAAAAAATCGAAGATAGTTTCAATTAAATATGCTAAAATGTCGTCCATAAAAATTAAAATTTGTAAAAAAATCCAAAAAAATCGAAGATAGTTTCAATTAAATTTGCTAAAATTTCGTTCATAAAAATAAAAATTTGTAAAAAAATCCAAAAAAATCGAAGATAGTTTCAATTAAATTTGCTAAAATTTCGTTCATAAAAATAAAAATTTGTAAAAAAATCCAAAAAAATCGAGGATAGTTTCAATTAAATTTGCTAAAATTTCGTTCATAAAAATTAAAATTTGTAAGAAAATCCAAAAAAATCGAAGATAGTTTGAATTAAATTTGCTAAAATTTAGTTCATAAAACATAAAATTTGTAAAAAAATCCAAAAAAATCGAAGATAGTTTCAATTAAATTTGTTAAAATTTCGTTCATAAAAATTAAAATTTGTAAAAAAATAAAAAAAAATCGAAGATAGTTTCAATTAAATATGCTAAAATGTCGTCCATAAAAATTAAAATTTGTAAAAAAATCCAAAAAAATCGAAGATAGTTTCAATTAAATTTGCTAAAATTTCGTTCATAAAAATAAAAATTTGTAAAAAAATCCTAAAAAAATCGAAGATAGTTTCAATTAAATTTGCTAAAATTTCGTTCATAAAAATTAAAATTTGTAAGAAAATCCAAAAAAATCGAAGATAGTTTGAATTAAATTTTCTAAAATTTCGTTCATAAAAATAAATATTTGTAAAAAAATCCAAAAAAATCTAAGATAGTTTCAATTATATTTGCTAAAATTTCGTTCATAAAAATTAAAATTTGTAAGAAAATCCAAAAAAATCGAAGATAGTTTCAATTATATTTGCTAAAATTTCGTTCATAAAAATTAAAATTTGTAAGAAAATCCAAAACAATCGAAGATAGCTTAAATTAAATTTGCTATAATTTAGTTCATAAAAATAAAAATTTGTAAAAAAATCCAAAAAAATCGAAGATAGTTTGAATTAAATTTGCTAAAATCTCGTTCATAAAAATAAAAATTTGTAAAAAAATAAAAAAAATCGAAGATAGTTTCAATTATATTTGCTAAACTTTCGTTCATAAAAATTAAAATTTGTAAAAAAATCGAAGATAGTTTCAATTAAATTTGCTAAAATTTCTTTCATAAAAATTATAATTTGTAAAAAAACCAAATTAATCGAAGATAGTTTCAATTAAATTTGATAAAATTTCGATCATAAAAATAAAAATTTGTACAAAAATCCAAAAAAATCGAAGATAGTTTCAATTAAATTGGCAAAAATTTCGTTCATAAAAATTACAATTTTAAAAAAATCCAAAAAAATGGAAATAGTTTCAATTAAATTTGTTAAAAATTTGTTCATTAAAATAAAAATTTGTAAAAAAATCCAAAAAAATCGAAGATAGTTTCAATTAAATTTGCTAAACTTTCGTTCATAAAAATTAAAATTTGTAAAAAAATCGCAGATAGTTTCAATTAAATTTGCTAAAATATCTTTCATAAAAATTAAAATTTGTAAAAAAATCCAAAAAAATCGAAGATAGTTTCAATTAAATTTGATAAAATTTCGTTTATAAAAATAAAAATTTGTAAAAAAATCCAAAAAAATCGAAGATAGTTTCAATTAAATTTGCTAAAATTTCGTTCATAAAAATTAAAATTTGTAAGAAAATCCAAAAAAATCGAAGATAGTTTGAATTAAATTTTCTAAAATTTCGATCATAAAAATAAAAATTTGTAAAAAAATCCAAAAAAATCTAAGATAGTTTCAATTATATTTGCTAAAATTTCGTTCATAAAAATTAAAATTTGTAAGAAAATCCAAAAAAATCGAAGATAGCTTGAATTAAATTTGCTAAAATTTAGTTCATAAAACTTAACAATTTTAAGAAAACCCAAAAAAATCGAAGATCGTTTCAATTAAATTTGCTAAAATTTCGTTCATAAAAATTAAAATTTGTAAGAAAATCAAAAAAAATCGAAGATAGCTTGAATTAAATTTGCTAAAATTTAGTTCATAAAACTTAACAATTTTAAGAAAATCCAAAAAATCGAAGATCGTTTCAATTAAATTTGCTAAAATTTCGTTCATAAAAATAAAAATTTGTAAAAAAATCCAAAAAAATCGAAGATAGTTTGAATTAAATTTGCTAAAATCTCGTTCATAAAAATAAAAATTTGTAAAAAAATAAAAAAAATCGAAGATAGTTTCAATTAAATTTGCTAAACTTTCGTTCATAAAAATTAAAATTTGTAAAAAAATCGCAGATAGTTTCAATTAAATTTGCTAAAATTTCTTTCATAAAAATTAAAATTTGTAAAAAAATCCAAAAAAATCGAAGATAGTTTCAATTAAATTTAATAAAATTTCGTTCATGAAAATAAAAATTTGTAAGAAAATCCAAAAAAATCGAAGATAGCTTGAATTAAATTTGCTAAAATTTAGTTCATAAAACTTAACAATTTTAAGAAAATCCAAAGAAATCGAAGATCGTTTCAATTAAATTTGCTAAAATTTCGTTCATAAAAATAAAAATTTGTAAAAAAATCCAAAAAAATCTAAGATAGTTTCAATTATATTTGCTAAAATTTCGTTCATAAAAATTAAAATTGGTAAGAAAATCCAAAAAAATCGAAGATAGCTTAAATTAAATTTGCTATAATTTAGTTCATAAAAATTAAAATTTGTAAAAAAATTGAAAAAAATCGATGATAGTTTCAATTAAATTTGCTAAAATTTCGTTCATAAAAATTAAAATTTGTAAGAAAATCCAAAAAAATCGAAGATAGCTTGAATTAAATTTGCTAAAATTTAGTTCATAAAACTTAACAATTTTAAGAAAATCCAAAAAAATCGAAGATCGTTTCAATTAAATTTGCTAAAATTTCGTTCATAAGAATAAAAATTTGTAAAAAAATCCAAAAAAATCGAAGATAGTTTGAATTAAATTTGCTAAAATCTCGTTCATAAAAATAAAAATTTCTAAAAAAATAAAAAAAAATCGAAGATAGTTTCAATTAAATTTGCTAAAATTTCGTACATAAAACTTAAAAATTTTAACAAAATCCAAAAGAATCGAAGATAGTTTCAATTAAATTGGCAAAAATTTCGTTCATAAAAATTAAAATTTTAAAAAAATCCAAAAAAATGGAAATAGTTTCAATTAAATTTGTTAAAATTTCGTTCATAAAAATAAAAATTTGAAAAAAAAATCCAAAAAAATCGAAGATAGTTTCAATTAAATTCGCTTAAATTTCGTTCATAAAAATTAAAATTTGTAAAAAAACCCAAAAAAGTCGAAGATAGGTTTCATTAAATTTGCTAAAATTTCGTTCATAAAAATAAAATTTGTAAAAAAATCCAAAAAAATCGAAGATAGTTACAATTAAATTTGAAAGAATTACGTTTATAAAAATTAAAATTTGTAAGAAAATCCAAAAAAATCGAAGGTAGCTTAAATTAAATTTGCTAAAATTTAGTTCATAAAACATAAAATTTGTAAAAAAATCCAAAAAAATCGAAGATAGTTTCAATTAAATTTGCTAAAATTTCGTTCATAAAAATTAAAATTTGTAAAAAAATAAAAAAAAATCGAAGATAGTTTCAATTAAATATGCTAAAATGTCGTCCATAAAAATTAAAATTTGTAAAAAAATCCAAAAAAATCGAAGATAGTTTCAATTAAATTTGCTAAAATTTCGTTCATAAAAATTAAAATTTGTAAGAAAATCCAAAAAAATCGAAGATAGCTTGAATTAAATTTGCTAAAATTTAGTTCATAAAACTTAACAATTTTAAGAAAACCCAAAAAAATCGAAGATCGTTTCAATTAAATTTGCTAAAATTTCGTTCATAAAAATAAAAATTTGTAAAAAAATCCAAAAAAATCGAAGATAGTTTGAATTAAATTTGCTAAAATCTCGTTCATAAAAATAAAAATTTGTAAAAAAATAAAAAAAATCGAAGATAGTTTCAATTAAATTTGCTAAACTTTCGTTCATAAAAATTAAAATTTGTAAAAAAATCGCAGATAGTTTCAATTAAATTTGCTAAAATTTCTTTCATAAAAATTAAAATTTGTAAAAAAATCCAAAAAAATCGAAGATAGTTTCAATTAAATTTAATAAAATTTCGTTCATGAAAATAAAAATTTGTAAGAAAATCCAAAAAAATCGAAGATAGCTTGAATTAAATTTGCTAAAATTTAGTTCATAAAACTTAACAATTTTAAGAAAATCCAAAGAAATCGAAGATCGTTTCAATTAAATTTGCTAAAATTTCGTTCATAAAAATAAAAATTTGTAAAAAAATCCAAAAAAATCTAAGATAGTTTCAATTATATTTGCTAAAATTTCGTTCATAAAAATTAAAATTGGTAAGAAAATCCAAAAAAATCGAAGATAGCTTAAATTAAATTTGCTATAATTTAGTTCATAAAAATTAAAATTTGTAAAAAAATTGAAAAAAATCGATGATAGTTTCAATTAAATTTGCTAAAATTTCGTTCATAAAAATTAAAATTTGTAAGAAAATCCAAAAAAATCGAAGATAGCTTGAATTAAATTTGCTAAAATTTAGTTCATAAAACTTAACAATTTTAAGAAAATCCAAAAAAATCGAAGATCGTTTCAATTAAATTTGCTAAAATTTCGTTCATAAGAATAAAAATTTGTAAAAAAATCCAAAAAAATCGAAGATAGTTTGAATTAAATTTGCTAAAATCTCGTTCATAAAAATAAAAATTTCTAAAAAAATAAAAAAAAATCGAAGATAGTTTCAATTAAATTTGCTAAAATTTCGTACATAAAACTTAAAAATTTTAACAAAATCCAAAAGAATCGAAGATAGTTTCAATTAAATTGGCAAAAATTTCGTTCATAAAAATTAAAATTTTAAAAAAATCCAAAAAAATGGAAATAGTTTCAATTAAATTTGTTAAAATTTCGTTCATAAAAATAAAAATTTGAAAAAAAAATCCAAAAAAATCGAAGATAGTTTCAATTAAATTCGCTTAAATTTCGTTCATAAAAATTAAAATTTGTAAAAAAACCCAAAAAAGTCGAAGATAGGTTTCATTAAATTTGCTAAAATTTCGTTCATAAAAATAAAATTTGTAAAAAAATCCAAAAAAATCGAAGATAGTTACAATTAAATTTGAAAGAATTACGTTTATAAAAATTAAAATTTGTAAGAAAATCCAAAAAAATCGAAGGTAGCTTAAATTAAATTTGCTAAAATTTAGTTCATAAAACATAAAATTTGTAAAAAAATCCAAAAAAATCGAAGATAGTTTCAATTAAATTTGCTAAAATTTCGTTCATAAAAATTAAAATTTGTAAAAAAATAAAAAAAAATCGAAGATAGTTTCAATTAAATATGCTAAAATGTCGTCCATAAAAATTAAAATTTGTAAAAAAATCCAAAAAAATCGAAGATAGTTTCAATTAAATTTGCTAAAATTTCGTTCATAAAAATAAAAATTTGTAAAAAAATCCAAAAAAATCGAAGATAGTTTCAATTAAATTTGCTAAAATTTCGTTCATAAAAATTAAAATTTGTAAGAAAATCCAAAAAAATCGAAGATAGTTTGAATTAAATTTTCTAAAATTTCGTTCATAAAAATAAATATTTGTAAAAAAATCCAAAAAAATCTAAGATAGTTTCAATTATATTTGCTAAAATTTCGTTCATAAAAATTAAAATTTGTAAGAAAATCCAAAAAAATCGAAGATAGCTTAAATTAAATTTGCTATAATTTAGTTCATAAAAATAAAAATTTGTAAAAAAATCCAAAAAAATCGAAGATAGTTTGAATTAAATTTGCTAAAATCTCGTTCATAAAAATAAAAATTTGTAAAAAAATAAAAAAAATCGAAGATAGTTTCAATTATATTTGCTAAACTTTCGTTCATAAAAATTAAAATTTGTAAAAAAATCGAAGATAGTTTCAATTAAATTTGCTAAAATTTCGTTCATAAAAATAAAAATTTGTAAAAAAATCCAAAAAAATCGAAGATAGTTTCAATTAAATATGCTAAAATGTCGTCCATAAAAATTAAAATTTGTAAAAAAATCCAAAAAAATCGAAGATAGTTTCAATTAAATTTGCTAAAATTTCGTTCATAAAAATAAAAATTTGTAAAAAAATCCAAAAAAATCGAGGATAGTTTCAATTAAATTTGCTAAAATTTCGTTCATAAAAATTAAAATTTGTAAGAAAATCCAAAAAAATCGAAGATAGTTTGAATTAAATATGCTAAAATGTCGTCCATAAAAATTAAAATTTGTAAAAAAATCAAAAAAAATCGAAGATAGTTTCAATTAAATTTGCTAAAATTTCGTTCATAAAAATAAAAATTTGTAAAAAAATCCAAAAAAATCGAAGATAGTTTCAATTAAATTTGCTAAAATTTCGTTCATAAAAATTAAAATTTGTAAGAAAATCCAAAAAAATCGAAGATAGTTTGAATTAAATTTTCTAAAATTTCGTTCATAAAAATAAATATTTGTAAAAAAATCCAAAAAAATCTAAGATAGTTTCAATTATATTTGCTAAAATTTCGTTCATAAAAATTAAAATTTGTAAGAAAATCCAAAAAAATCGAAGATAGCTTAAATTAAATTTGCTATAATTTAGTTCATAAAAATAAAAATTTGTAAAAAAATCCAAAAAAATCGAAGATAGTTTGAATTAAATTTGCTAAAATCTCGTTCATAAAAATAAAAATTTGTAAAAAAATAAAAAAAATCGAAGATAGTTTCAATTATATTTGCTAAACTTTCGTTCATAAAAATTAAAATTTGTAAAAAAATCGAAGATAGTTTCAATTAAATTTGCTAAAATTTCGTTCATAAAAATAAAAATTTGTAAAAAAATCCAAAAAAATCGAAGATAGTTTCAATTAAATATGCTAAAATGTCGTCCATAAAAATTAAAATTTGTAAAAAAATCCAAAAAAATCGAAGATAGTTTCAATTAAATTTGCTAAAATTTCGTTCATAAAAATAAAAATTTGTAAAAAAATCCAAAAAAATCGAGGATAGTTTCAATTAAATTTGCTAAAATTTCGTTCATAAAAATTAAAATTTGTAAGAAAATCCAAAAAAATCGAAGATAGTTTGAATTAAATTTTCTAAAATTTCGTTCATAAAAATAAATATTTGTAAAAAAATCCAAAAAAATCTAAGATAGTTTCAATTATATTTGCTAAAATTTCGTTCATAAAAATTAAAATTTGTAAGAAAATCCAAAAAAATCGAAGATAGTTTGAATTAAATTTTCTAAAATTTCGATCATAAAAATAAAAATTTGTAAAAAAATCCAAATAAATCTAAGATAGTTTCAATTATATTTGCTAAAATTTCGTTCATAAAAATTAAAATTTGTAAGAAAATCCAAAAAAATCGAAGATAGCTTGAATTAAATTTGCTAAAATTTAGTTCATAAAACTTAACAATTTTAAGAAAACCCAAAAAAATCGAAGATCGTTTCAATTAAATTTGCTAAAATTTCGTTCATAAAAATTAAAATTTGTAAGAAAATCCAAAAAAATCGAAGATAGCTTGAATTAAATTTGCTAAAATTTAGTTCATAAAACTTAACAATTTTAAGAAAATCCAAAAAATCGAAGATCGTTTCAATTAAATTTGCTAAAATTTCGTTCATAAAAATAAAAATTTGTAAAAAAATCCAAAAAATCGAAGATAGTTTGAATTAAATTTGCTAAAATCTCGTTCATAAAAATAAAAATTTGTAAAAAAATAAAAAAAATCGAAGATAGTTTCAATTAAATTTGCTAAACTTTCGTTCATAAAAATTAAAATTTGTAAAAAAATCGCAGATAGTTTCAATTAAATTTGCTAAAATTTCTTTCATAAAAATTAAAATTTGTAAAAAAATCCAAAAAAATCGAAGATAGTTTCAATTAAATTTGATAAAATTTCGTTCATGAAAATAAAAATTTGTAAGAAAATCCAAAAAAATCGAAGATAGCTTGAATTAAATTTGCTAAAATTTAGTTCATAAAACTTAACAATTTTAAGAAAATCCAAAGAAATCGAAGATCGTTTCAATTAAATTTGCTAAAATTTCGTTCATAAAAATTAAAATTTGTAAGAAAATCCAAAAAAATCTAAGATAGTTTGAATTAAATTTGCTAAAATTTAGTTCATAAAACATAAAATTTGTAAAAAAATCCAAAAAAATCGAAGATAGTTTCAATTAAATTTGCTAAAATTTCGTTCATAAAAATTAAAATTTGTAAAAAAATAAAAAAAAATCGAAGATAGTTTCAATTAAATATGCTAAAATGTCGTCCATAAAAATTAAAATTTGTAAAAAAATCCAAAAAAATCGAAGATAGTTTCAATTAAATTTGCTAAAATTTCGTTCATAAAAATAAAAATTTGTAAAAAAATCCAAAAAAATCGAAGATAGTTTCAATTATATTTGCTAAAATTTCGTTCATAAAAATTAAAATTTGTAAGAAAATCCAAAAAAATCGAAGATAGTTTGAATTAAATTTTCTAAAATTTCGTTCATAAAAATAAATATTTGTAAAAAAATCCAAAAAAATCTAAGATAGTTTCAATTATATTTGCTAAAATTTCGTTCATAAAAATTAAAATTTGTAAGAAAATCCAAAAAAATCGAAGATAGCTTAAATTAAAATTGATAAAATTTCGTTCATAAAAATAAAAATTTGTAAAAAAATAAAAAAAATCGAAGATAGTTTCAATTATATTTGCTAAACTTTCGTTCATAAAAATTAAAATTTGTAAAAAAATCGAAGATAGTTTCAATTAAATTTGCTAAAATTTCGTTCATAAAAATAAAAATTTGTAAAAAAATCCAAAAAAATCGAAGATAGTTTCAATTAAATATGCTAAAATGTCGTTCATAAAAATTAAAATTTGTAAAAAAATCCAAAAAAATCGAAGATAGTTTCAATTAAATTTGATAAAATTTCGTTCATAAAAATAAAAATTTGTAAAAAAATAAAAAAAATCGAAGATAGTTTCAATTATATTTGCTAAACTTTCGTTCATAAAAATTAAAATTTGTAAAAAAATCGAAGATCGTTTCAAT